>OZ024834.1:67381739-67495843 GCA_964016985.1 Anodontia alba
ACGCTCATCGCCATGCACAGTCATGCAAATAAATGCATTATAACTAAAATCGCTGGAAATAACAAAGTTTAGGCAAGCGCAATCTGATCAGGGTCGTCGCTGCCCGCTGCCAGAATCATTGGATACTACAGAATGCATCAGTGGACAGCAAAGAATAAGACCTCGCGCATGCGCTGGATTATGTAAATCGGCACATTTTGCGCACCCTCGAAGGCACTTTTTTCGCTTGGTGTAGCCCACATAAAACTGCCTCAGTTGATTCTGTTATTGTAGATTGCTAACGTCACGGCGAACAGTGTACAAATTGATCAGACGCCATGCTCTGTGTCATCTGATCTGAATCGAGTCTACTCATAGTTGCCAATGTTTTTACGGGTGCAAGGTTTTAATGGGATAGCTGAACCAGAAGGAGTTAACTCTTTTTCAGAGGGCTTGTTAGTAGATATGGAAACTAAAGCATACAAAGGGACGAGACAAAAGTTATATCAACACCAGATAGTCCTCTCCATATACTGGAAACTTAAAAAAATGCTGATGTTACAGGGTGGTTACATAAAAAGAGTTAAATCAAAATTATCAGAAATTCTCAGTTTTGCCCACAATTGTTGGTTTGTCTTGCTGATGGCATCATGTGTAAGCTGATGGCATCATGTGTAAGCTGATGGCATTATGTGTAAGCTATATGTACATCTCCTTCCCGACCCACCTCCTCATTAGAGGCAGTTCATTTTGTGGAAGTTATGGCTTTTCCTTTATTGATCTGCAGTTTATTCCATATTTTCCATACATCGGTCCAATAACTGTTACACACACACGAACTTCAATGGCTCGAACATCTTTGGGACCAGGGAAATTTGTTCGAGATATGGGTAGTTCTAGCCACTGAGGGTTAATCACAGCGCTAGGTCAGGAAGCAAATGGTGATAATTTAGGGATTTTCTTTTCGATCTTCTACATAATAATTGTATGTTGAGTGTTCTCATTAGAATCGGCTCGATGAGGCGATTCTGATGAGTATACTCAACACACATGCCTATGATAAAATAAGAAAAGTTCCCTAAATATTTGTTTTCTTAAGCTATCGGAATAATTTCGTGGGGACTTAAAAAACGAGTTCGAATTAGCCATGGTAAACGAGCCATCGGTGTTCGAGTTATCGAGGTTTTACTGTATTTTTGCTGTGTGCACGGACAAGACGCATGTTGAAATGAATTGCAAGGTAACTGCTATACCATACTTACTCCAAGTATTAGGACACCCCAACTCCTTACCATACTTGTTCTAAAATTTTAACAAGTACAAATTACTACCCGATGTTGAATCTAAAAATTTCTGGATTTGTGGCAAACAGTGTAGGCCCTGATGAGACGCCGCGTTCTGCGGCGTCACATCTGGGTCTACACTGTTTGCTCAGGCCTGTCTGTCCGAATACATACGGTAAATACGGAAACTATAATCTGCAATGAGTCAGCAGATAAACTGAAGGATTTGTATTTCACATCCGTATCGCAGTTATCCTATTATGTTGTTAATGCAGATTTAATGTCATTAATTAAGATTAATAAGGCTTTTCTCTATGTCTACTAATCTGGATGGGGCGGGGCTTAAGACCTGCATGGCTTTGCATCTTTTAATATAGAAATGAAGTTGTCATCACACATTATATATATATATATATTGGGAGAAGGAGCATAACATCTAACAAAAAATCTTTTTGGTAGCACTGGATCCAGAAAGGATGCTGAAATGATAGGCGTTAAACTATATGTTGAGAGTTAATCATTAACAGTGATTTGTTTACCTGAGGCCTTTCGGCTTTCGCCTTCTTCAGAGGTTTTCTATTTTAAAAAATAACATAAAAATGTAAAATAACGAGTAAAAGATTATGCCCTTTTCGGGCCCATGTTATCTGGTCCGCTGCGACTTGATAACTGATCGTGTTTAGATATATGTGAAATGTAAACAATACGCGTAAACACAACGTGCAAAAAGTATAAAGCTTATCTTCACTATCAACACAATGTGCAAAGCGTATAAAGCTTATCTTTACTATCAGCACCACTGTGGCCATATACGCAATGTATACAATGCACATAAACCTTACACCGAAGGGATATACACAAACTTGAGTATTTTTTTACCAGTACGTAAGGCAAATGGGCCCAACCTACGCAAAATCACACAAACGAAATCACACATAAGCTGTCGCATGCCCTAACTTAGGAACGATGATTCCTTCTACTGGTCGCCCTTGCACTGTTAATGATTAACTCTCAACATATATATATATATATAAACTGTTGCTCTATGTGTGTGTGTGTGTGTGTGTGTGTGTGGGTGGGTGTGTCGAGGTGGCGGGATCTTTTGTTGCAAGCATAACGTAACAAGGTGAAGAAATCTGGTGATATCTTGAAGATTGAATGTTTCATAAAATTCTCTGCATGTCGATTGTATAGTGAATTACACGTTCAGTTATGCGTCACTTTCTACCAGCGTTATACATCGTTACATCCTGCTTTGGCAATTATGTTCATGTGCTAGTATCTTATGTTCATGTGCTAGCGAAAAAGCAAAATACCAATATGTTTTCGTCTGTTTAAGTTACCCAGAGAGTGCTAAAAGATAAAACTTTCGGTTTTTGAAAAGATATATGCAATTCCATCTCCATTTACTCTTTAAGTAGTTGGATCATTCTTCTTGCTGTCCTCCTTAAGAAACCTAGGATCACTGCCTATCCAGGAAGCACCCACTAACGAAATCTAATCAGAATGCGCGGATGCATAGCTTATCCGGGGCGCATGAGTCCAATTGTACTTTTTCGCACTTTCCGGCTGACATAATTTAGCATTGAAGTCTTCACAGTCTGCATGAAGAAAGCTCTGGTCTATAGCTACCCACTGAGCGCATAGCAAATTCCGATCAGACTGGGCGGATGCCAAGGCTGAGCTGTGTCTTCTCTGGGTTCACATTAATTTTGTTTTTGTCATGAGGTGGCTCATTTTGCAGAAAATCCTGATTTGAACAGGCTTCGAAGATCAAGTTTAAGGGGTATACAGTTAGTTTCAGGGGTGTGTGTTGGCCTGGGGCTTGGGTGGGGGGGGGGGGGGGGGGGCAATTCTGTCCAAATTGGTTGTTTTCCTTCTAGAAATGGATCTTTTCTAACAGGGATAACCTTCATTCCCTTGGGAGCAAATTCTTTCTTGTTAGATTTGACCTCTTCCATGAGGGGATTTGTGTGCTGGAAAGCAAATTTGAAGTCACAAACCTTAACTGCCTTGTGAGAAAAGACGAAAAGTCTGTCAAGTGTGTTTAGTTCACATAAGTACGAAGCATCAGCTAATTAGACTTTTGATTGCCATATTTTTCCGAAATACAGTCGAACCTCAATAACTCGAGTATCTTTGGGACCATGTAAATTTGTTCGAGACATTGGTAGTTCGAGCCACTGAGGGTTGAGGGTTAATCATAACGCCCGATCTGCAGGCAAATGGATATAATTTAGGGATGTCTTTTCGATCTTCTATATAATAATGGTATGTTGAGTGTACTCATTAGAATCGCCTCGATGAGTGGTGTCTTTTCGATCTTCTTTATAACAATGTTATGTTGAGTGTACTCATTAGAATCGCCTCGACATTACATTACATAATAAAATAAGAAAATGTTTGTAAAATATCTATAATTATTTGCTTTCTTGGGCTATCAAGAGAATTTCCTAGGGACTCAAAAACGATTTTGAATTTGCCATGGTAAACGAACCATCGGTGCTAGAGTCATTGAGGTTTTACCGTACTCGGACACCCTGACTCTTAACCATTTACAATATTTGTCCTAAAATTTACGCCCAGTTTAAAACATGTTGATGCGTCGGAAAAGCTGCCAGAAGAGGGAAATTATGTGAGGGTACTCAAGAAAATGCCACAATCACGAGGCACAGCCTTCCCGAGGCACAGAAACAAGAATAGATACAAAACAAATAATGACAAAACAAACGCCATATATGAAGCCACCGAAGCACCATTACGAAAACACGCCTATTCAAGTCTATTGATTTCACCACCAAAAACTGGAAGTTTTCAGATAAAAAATCTGATATTTTTCATATTTCTGCTCAAAACATAGATTGTGGGTGCTCGTTAGAACCGCCTCACCGAGGCGGTTCTAACGAGTACCCACAATCTATGTTTTTGAGCGGAAATAAGAAAGATAATATATACCCATTTAAACCCCAGTTTTACTATATAAAAGTGGGGTTTAAGTGGGTCAGAATTATATAGATATGTTTTCGTGATGCAAACAAACAAGAACTGCTATAGAGAAACCGCCTTAGAACAAATGTTTTAGCTCTTGTTCAAATGCTGTGTTATGCGACGTCTGATCTAAATGTACAATGTATTTTCAGGAATATCTGTCCAAAAATTAGGATAAATACAGTAATGATTAATTCAAGGAAATGCGTATGTCTGCTGACTTTAATTTGGCTTCCATCTGATTTACGTGCAAAGATCTGGTGCAGATACAAAATGATAACATACATTTGCTTAATTTAATTTATACTTTAAATGATTTGGATGTAATGAGAATTTGGAGTATCTTAAATTCGACACTTCGGTATAACAATAATAACATTGACAATATTTTTATTTCATAATAAAGGTCTCCTGTCCATAACATACTTTGAAAAAAAAAACATATTTCAGGTGATGTCCTTATCGGTAAAATACGAATTTATGGGTCGCAAATATTTTACTAATCGTTTGTAGCTTTGGCACATGTGTGATGATCATCAACATGTGTGATGACTGTTTCAAATACAATGCGAGATAAATTAACCTATTCTACTCTCAGCAGACGACAAACTGATGCTATTTTTCATATGTTTATTCTCAGAAAACAGTCTTTGGAGACAATTTAAAATCGAAATGTTGTTTGCTGAAAGTTTTAACCCAGTATGCAAGGCGTCAAGGAGATAATATGACAGAATTGGTAATCCCACATTTTCGGATCTAAAGTGCACGTGAACAGTTGCATACGTCTTAAAACAGAACAGCGAGATTGGAACTGTTAGGTAACTGAAAGCTGAAAGTACTGCACGATTTAATCGCAATTACCCTAGTGACCTGGTTAATTAATCGCTCACTGTGTCACCGATTCAAATTTAATTTTGGATAATTGTGGTTTACTTTAATCAAGTTGGGCAAAAATAGAATATTACTTCTTGGAATCTATTAACGTTTAATGTATATAGGCAAGATATAAGTGAAGATACCCAGAAAATGTCACAATCACGAAGCTCAGTCTTCCAGAGGCACCAAAATAGGGAGAGATGAGCAACAACTAGAAAACAATCGCCACATATGAAAACAAAAAGATAAGAAAAAAGTCCAGGGAGTGCCGGCACAATCACAAACCGCAGCTCTTCCCAGACCACAAGAGGAAGAGGAAACCGACAAATCCAATCAAGCACAAATCGAACAAACGTACGAAAAGCACAAAGATTAGCTCTCTCTTCTCCAAGCGAGGTAATCGCAATGCTAAAAGGACTGAAAAGCACAGGAACAAAATGACACAAGGTAAGACATAAAACAAATCGCCTCGTAGAATAAACCACAAAGCAACAAAGAGTAAGACTAACACCGGGACCACCACCTTAGAACGGCCAGTAGAGTAAACCACCGAGGGGTTTAAAGTACTTTTACAGCTAGCCAACTTCACCTGGGTCCCGATGCTACTCTTAATACAGAAATACATAAAAATTTGTTCCAAGACGATTCCTCCGTTGCAATTCTTCTTTGTTTGTGCGTCGGTGGTTTCATTTAATTGCACGACGGCGGTTCGGACCTCAGACTCAATGACGGCCTCTTCGTAAAACTTTTACCAGTGGGTTAGGGCTTGACGATTTGTCTTTGGCTTGGCCCGCCGTGGTTCAACTACTGGTTTTCATTTACTCTGGCATCAGTAGAATTAGCCATGAGTACTTGTCTTTATTGTAGTGATTAATTTGATTTTTATGTTTTCGCTTTGATGAGTTGGGAGCCTTTATGCGAACCGAATTTTTATGTTTTTCTGTATTAAGAGTAGCATCGGGACCCAGGGTGAAGTTGGCCAGCTGTAAAAGTGCTTTAAACCCCCTCCGCCCCCCCGCCCGCCCCCACCCCCGGTGGTTTACTCTACTGACCGTTCTAAGGCGGTGGTCCCGGTGTTAGTCTTACTCTTTGTTCCTTTGTGGTTTGTTCTACGAGGCGGTTTGTTTTGTGTCTTGCCTCGTGTCGTTTTGTTCTTGTGTTTTTCAGTTCTTTTAGCATTGCGATTACCTCGCTTAGTGTTTTTCGTACGTTTGTTCGATTTGTGCTTGTTTGGATTTGTGCTTGTTTAGATTTGTCGGTTTTCACTTCCTCTTGGTGTCTGGGAATGGCTGCGGTTTGTGACTGTGGCACCCCCTGGACTTTTCTCTTACCTTTTTTGTGTATGTCTGTAGTAGTTTGTTTGTTTTTCCTCTTGGTATCATTGGTAAGCTATGTTCTGTGATTGTGTCTTTTCCTGGGCATCTTCTATACTTTTTGATTGTGAACTTCCGTTGATGATTTCAAACAGGATTATACAGTGACCCCTTGTTACAACGCCAGCATTTGTTTCCAAATACGTTGGCGTTAAAATGAATTTGCTGTTTTATATAATAATTAATGAGCAGATTGATATGTAAAGACGGTTTTGTTTTGTTCTTATTTCCTCATAATACATATGTTTTTGGATATTTGTTAGAATTGCTTCATTGAGGCGATTCTAACAAATATCTAAAACATATGTTCTTTTAAAGTATTAAATACAATATTCTTGCATAATTTGTGACTAATTATTACCCTTTATGCGAAGGTTTCGTGACAGTCAAATTGTCATTATTTCGAGTTTTGTCGTTGTATCGAGTATCGGTATAATTGACGCTTGATGAACATACCTGACGGTCAAATAATTAATTATAGTGCAGATCATATTTTTTTCCTTTGGGACCACTGAGCCCATTCAGATAGAATAACGCTAACGAGTATTTTACCGAAAACCTTATATTGCGAAACAGTGAAAATAAGAAATTGGTATTTTGACTTATGAAAATATCACTTGTGTTATTTTCATTATTGATCTCATGGAGAAGTCTCTATTACTCCTCAGAAAGCATATAAGAACTTTTGATTTATTTACATACCACGGCACCCAAATATAATCATTATTTCGGTGCATTTCTTTGTAATGCATGCAAGAGAGAAGCGAGTAAATAAATTTAAGGCTAAACCCCTCGTATTTCAAACAAGGAATGAACTAAACATATACTTGCAAGTCTTCGTTTTCCGATCTGTTCATTATGATAACGCTCAAATGTTATCTCAGTAAAGATAGTCAAACTTAACATTCTAATGAAAGGGAGTCTTTGCTAGGTTTTGCTAACAAGTATAGGTTTTTGATTAGTTTGAAATTTCAAGCCGTCAGGCGAGAAATTTAAAACTTATAAACAACCAATTTGTCGCAAGAATTGTTAGGACCATATCTCACAGATGGCATAATGAGACTGACCACAGTATATATGGGTCACGTATTGAAACAAGGGTATCGCATTTCATTTAATGGCTTATTGGAACAACATGTGTTGTTGCGATAAGCCATTAAATAAAATTTGATACCATTGAGTATCTGCTTATATGGTATGCTGTGATCAGTCGCATTATGTCATTCGTACGGCATTGTCATAATGGTTACTGCAACATGCCGCGTCCTCGGAAGACACTTGACGGCAAGTGTCCGCGGAAGACTTTGACCACAAGTCTTACTTATTTTCTGTAGTGAGGATTGAGCCCTAGTGGAACATAAAATAAATACACGAAAGACAAGCAAACACGGAATACGGCCTCCCCAAGGTTTCTAGAAAGGGTTTGTATTGAAAAGACTATAACAACAGTACGTAAAAGGAAAACAAATGAATCAACGATGACAGAACTGACAAACAAAGAAGATCTGTATCAAGAGCACCGTATTGGAACGAACAACAGTAAACGTGTTTGGGAAGGGTGAGGGATTTAAATCTGTTTTTTGTGGTCAACTGTTTACAATGGAGCCATAGTATTTTTAAAGATAGTTGTCCGCGCGATTACCATTGAACAATGTAATCAAACCGCGCGTTACACGAAATTCAGGTAACGTTTATATATAACCGCGCTATTTTTGTCGCTGTGACATCAGGATGCTGCTTATATAGGGTTATCTGTAAAACCTGGACTAGGACATTTTGGACATTGGCAAACAGTACAGACCCAGATCAGACGCCGCAGAACGATCAATAGTAAAACCAACCTGGGTTTAAATCGATTTTACTGACACCAAATCTTCACCAATTTTCTAATCTCGGGATCAGGTGGTTAGTGTGCGCTGTCCAACTGGGGTATACACTCTCTGCCAGCCAATTTACTGAAACGATGAATGGGACAGACTCGACAGACAAATCCAGTCTTGCTGTGTAAGGGTTGAAAGATTGCGTTATTAATGATGCTAAAGACTCAACTACTTCCAAATAAGCTGTCTTAGGAAACTGCAAAAAATTAGGTGGCAAGACTATATCACTGACACAAGTCTTACAGAGGCAAGGATACACAGCGTTCATACTCGTATGAAGCTGGCACAGCTATGGTGGTCTGAACATTTCACCATTTCACTTGAATTCCTGATGAACGCTTACTACAGAAAATTTTCTTTGGAAATCCCGGGTTGCCAGAAGAAACGCTCCAAGGATACCCTAAAAGCTTCCCCTCTCCCGTGAGTCCTAGGAAGAGACTTAACATTACCGAGCAAAGTGGCGCGACCTTATCGGAAAAGGAGCAGATGATTACGAAACAAAGAAAATCTGCGAAGTACCACTATCTGAAGAACACCATTCGTCAGAACTTTCTTGCACAATAAGCAACAGGCAGGTCAGAGCTACGATTGGGATTATCAGTCATCAACGAACACACAAAAAGCTATAGCACTGCCGTCACCAGATTTAAAGATCAAGCTGCTTATAGTCTGAAATGACTGGGGAACATCTCATCATCCTAAAACAGCTCCAAATAAAGTACAGAAACAAGAATATCGCAAATGTGAAAGATGAAGAGCAAATTGGGCATTGACTGATGGCGGTGACCACATTTTTTCTAGCTTAGATACAGGACAGCATGGCACAAGTAAACACAACAGTAAGCAAAGTTGGAAGCCTTAGTTCACCTACATACTATGTAACATTAAACCCCAGGGTCCAGTTGTTCAAAGCTAACGACGTCGTTAGTTAACGATTCGTTAAAATTTACATCGAGTGATACGCAAATATGCTGAAATGTTTTGCTGAAAAGCTACTCACATTTTTTTCAGCAAAAAATATCAGAATATTGTATATTGACTCCACTAAAACAGTTAACGAAATGACCCTTAACGAGCTCGTTAAGCTAACGACGCTTTGAACAACTGGGCCCAGATGGTTAGTTTAAATGCTAGTGCGCTTAAAGACCTTTATTTAATTTCCAATGTTATAATACTTGGAATAAAGTAAATAAGTGAACTCAGGAACAGATACAATCAGATCCATATAAAGCCTCCAACACTAAAAGGAAAGACAGACAAATACAATTAAGCAGCCACAAAATAAACAGATGGCAATAATCAAAAACTACATGTGCTCGTACATTACGAAAACACACCTATTCAAATACATACTGAAAATTTTACCACCAAAACATGAAAATTTTCTGATAAAAATCTCTGATATTTTTCATATTCCTGCTTAAAACATAGATTGTGGGTACTCTTTAGAACCGCCTCGACGAGGCGGTTCTAACGAGTACCCACAATCTATGTTTTGGGTAAAAATAAGAAAAATAATGTTTACCCCTGTAAACCCCAGTTTTACTATATAAAAGTGGGGTTTAAGGGGGTCAAAATTATATAGGCATGGTTTCGTGATGGCGAAGAATAACGTCTGCCTGCATATCAGAATCTTCGCAGGGCATTCTGTGCATAGTCAAGGATCAAAGCGCAGGTTGATTTGAATCTTTGCTGGGTGCACATGCAATCTTGTAGGAAAGGCTGTGCCCCGGCTCAGTTGATATGCCAAGCTAAATGCAATTGTTTGCGTAAATATAGGCTAAGATAGCCAGAAAATGTGATAATCACGAAGCACAGCCCTCCCGAGGTACCATAAAAAGGAGTGATGAGAAACAAAGAAGGACAAACCAAACGTCATGTGTTTTTCAAATTGAATTTTCGAGACAACTTTTAAATAGCAGTTTTTATCAAACTTATCTGGGATAAAAACTTGCAGTGGGAGAAAGAATCTTACATCTCAGATTGGTTTCAAGTTTGAAAATATTTTAGTTTACACTGTGATCAGAAGAAGATTTTATACTGTCCAACGTTTTGTAGAAATTTGAATTCGACGAAAACCGCCTCTCTACACTTCAGTATTGGCCAAAAATCAAGATAATATTTGTGATGTAGAGACAAAATATGTTATTTTATTTTCATTTTTATCTATATTACAAATGCACGGTGTTTGAATATAAATAATATTAAATATATGAGATTAATGGAAAGGATCGAAAGACGTACGCCTTCGTGAAGAATACATATAGGAAGAAAATCCCTTATGAACTACTTATCTAAAGCCCCTTCCTGCCCCCCTTGTAGGCTTCTGAGACAAGTGGTAATGAATATTAATAAACAGCAATAATATAGCACGTATATCAGACAATGAGTGGCTGTCGATAGTAAACATTACTTAAGAAGCGCGCGTGGTCGTCATTCCCGACTTTGAAAATCTGCAGATTTTTCAAAATGTGAAAAATTCTCGTTTTCAACAAAACTCCTGCATGACGTTTGGACGTGTCTGTTCCTAAGCGCCTGGCTAACTTTTATCCTAGGCAGTTTTTATGAAAAAGGATATTTAATTACATGGTAACTGCCGACCATTCCATGACCTCTTGAAAAGGCACACACTATTTATTTATTTATGTATGTATTTATTTATTTACTTATTTATGTATTTATTTATTAATTTATTATTAGTTAGAGAAAAAACACTGCCTTACTGTCTTATTATCTTGTCTCATTATCATGTGACTATAATTTGTTGCTATCATCTTGTATGGGAAGGGTCGTAACTAATGTTATGGGAACTTGTGACCCAACCCCATGGCATACATGCATATGTAAGAGATGCAATAAAATATGTTTATACTACTAAAAAGGATATTTAAAAAGTTATCGCAAAAATTGAATTTGACAAAAAAATAAATATTACGGGAGGGTTACAAAATTTATGACAAGATTATGGCAAGGAATTAAAATGTCCCAATATTTAGGATAAATATGGTAGCTAGTAATAGCGGCTGATGACTCTCTGCTGCTAACATGCCAGAGGGTAACGGTTCGTTTACGTTATGTTTAAAATCCTTTCGTTCAGCAGTTTTATGTCTGTTTTAGAGTATAATCAAGCAAACCAACTGCTGAAACAATATCCATTATTTTTAAACAAACGGAGCAGTATGTTGTACGGCTGTAATATGAATAAAGTAAGCTGTAACATGTGAAAGAATTCCACAACAAAGGCCTAGGTTAATTAGCAAATCAGTGCAGTCTTATGGAGTCTTATTCGTCGACATGTCTACTGTGCGCAATGATTCTATAAGCAGGCAATGACTTCGTATGAAGTTGTGCTGATATCTCGGCCTCGGTCGCCGCTCAGATATGCGATAAACTACCTTTTTTCACGTTGGGTAGGATAGCTTTATAACGATTTACGGGAGAAACTTATGTACCAATTGCAGGGATAATTGAGCAGACTAAGTCTATTTGTCATTTTGAAACTCCTTCGGCGAATCAGTTTGCACGATCCCACCAAATGTTTTATGTAAAGTGAACATGACATATCGTTTTCTGTTTCTTACTTAGCAGACACTGTAATCAACTTTGATAAGTTGTCTCTGTAAACGAATCATGAATCACTGTCATATTTTAAATGTAGTTTTGATTTACTTCCATAGAACCATTTTGTTCACAACACCTTTCTGATGGATCCTCTAAAACAAACGTCTCTTGCCATTTGTTGTAAATTGTTTCTGTCTTAGAAACTAACCGAGATTACAGAATTGGGACGTTTCATGTCTCAAGCCATTTGTTCATTTATTGAATTCTATAAATAGACAAATTATTTTAATGAGGGATATTTTATCTCCTCTGTATGTAGTTGAGTTCCAAATTAACGCTTAGCATGCTGGGTAAAATTTTAAACAGAAACCATTTTGAACTAGTTTTCTCTTTTCTCCAGAAAACAGAACTTGACATATGCAAAATGTCGCCAATGGAGACAATCTGCAGGAAATGTCATTTTTTTTGCGGGAGAGGTGGAGGGGTGGAGTGTGTGGTTTTCGTCTGCTGAATTAACTTAGATAGTGGTAAAGGTTAAAGTTAAACTCATTTTTACGGCTTACCAAATATAGATTTGGATATCATTCTGTCTCAAATAATACGGCTTAGCTAAATTTAACTTCTCCTGTTGATTGATAAACTCTTTTTGGCAAAATATAGTTGAATGTCATTCTACAAAATAAAAAAACAACAACAACAGCATAAAATAATACAATACTGGCTTATCCCATTTTCGGATTATTCTCTGATCGTCTCTGTTAATAATCATTAAAGCGCCAACTGCAAACCCAGCAGACGACATTCGTAATAAGTTGGGACCATAGTAACTTATTCGAGATATCGGTAGTTCGAGTCACGGAGGGTTAATCATGACGGTAGTTCAGGTAGCAAATGGCGATAATTTAAGGATTTTTTTTCAATCTCCTAGACAAAAATAATTTGTTGAGTGTACTCATTAGAATCGCCTCGACGAGGCGATTCTAATAAGTACACACAACACACAATGTCATGAAAAATAAGAGAAATTTCTAAAATATTTGTTTTCTTGAGCTATCGGAAGAATTTTGTAGAGACTCAAAAACGAGTTCGAATTAGCCATGGTAAACAAGCAATTGGTGTTCGAGATATTGAGGTTCGACTGTATATGCTTTGTTTGTTGTCTCTGACAAAATGACTGAAAAACGTGAGAATGTCGTCTCCTACAAGTGTGTATGGCATGTTAAGGGTAAAATTCTTGCGTCGCCCCAGCACTTTAGTATAGTACTAATACTATTATGTTTTAGGACTATTGACATCATATTTTATATTTAAAATAAAGTCAGTTTAAGAAGCTGCTAGTGTAGTGCGAGGGATGGTACAGTTTTCCTTATCGTCCATGAACAGTTTCAGTCAAATCAAGTCTGTTTTTTTCTTTTCTATCTTCTGTTTTATTCTCTATAACCAAATGAGCACCTTTCGGAATATTTTGATATCGCAGCTGTTGTCGTTAAGTAATTGTGTGGACACCGTAAAGCATTCCCTCGTACTTCGATAGAGTACCTATATTAAATTTTCTGGTCCCTTGGGACTATTTTGCATGAGAAAATTGATTTCCGCTTAAGTAGCATCATCAATACTTTCTTATTCATCATAAATATGTTCATCTGTGCGTATGTGTTTACATTTGAAGGTGTCAAATTTCATATTCTGAAGCTTCGATCTCTCATAGTACTTTGCCTAATTACCTTACACGTTACGTTTCATGTAGTTTCGTATGCTCGGTGGTGGTGGTGGGGGGGGGGGGGGGGGGGGGTAACTTAGGGGTAATTTTGGTACGGGTGTGCGAGCCAGTATTTCAAAACCTACCCGATTCATATACCTGGCCTTCGAAAAAACGGACCCATTCATATACTTGATCATCCAAAATGTTGACCTATTCATATACTGCCCTTTGATTTTTTGTACCCATTTTTGCTGGTTATTACACAAATATGATAGTCAATTCATGTAATACCAAGAGGATAAGCAGCCTCGAAAAATCTCTGAGCGAAAAATATGTGCATATACCAGGATGTCAGAAAAATGGGGCCTTTCACATAGGAATCCAGAAAAATGGGGCCATTCATATACTTTTTGTTGAAAAAAGGGGACCAATCATATACCTGGCAGCGCTGAAAAAGGGGGCTATTCGGCACGCACATCCGTACTTTGCCATATATAGAAAGTTACCCCCCGAGTTCATATGTTTCTGTAAGTACTGTAGTAGTAGTATAGGTTGTCGCTATACCCTATACTACTTGTAGTGCCCGTGTGGCGGCCATAAATCATCTCCCTGTACTTCACTATGGTGTAGTTTATATTTTCGGATCCTCTGTGATTACTAAGCACATTTCGTGACATTTGAAAATTTATATGAGGATCACTGGTGAGGCCTAATTGGCTGAAATCAGTAAGTCATGCACACAAAACTTGGCATTCATTACGAAAAAACGCCTATTCAAATATATAGAAAATTCCACCTCCAAAAACTGAACATTTTCAGATAAAAATTTCTGATATTTTTCATACTTCTGCTCAAATCATAGATTGTGTGTACTTGTTAGAACCACCTCGGCGAGGCGGTTCTAACGAGTACCCACAATCTATGATTTTGAGCAAAAATAAGAAAAAATAATATATACCCCTGCAGAACCCAGATTTACTTTATAAAAGTGGGGTTTAAAGAGATCAAAATTATATAGGCATTTTTTACGTGGTGTCAGCTGTTTTAATTTAGTAAATATGTTCTTTGCCCTCAAGGGTCGGTTATTGCATGATTGTAGTTAAGGCCCTGTTATTCTTTGCATATTTCTATATGAAAATGTGTGTTTCGGGAGTCTCTAAGATTCATGTAGACAATGTTGTTCTAATGTGTATAAAATACACAATGGAAAAATTCCCATAGCATGTATGAATATACAAAACATCACAATTTGTGATCAAACCAGTCTCATTATGAAAACACGCCTATTCAAATATATAGAAAATTTTATCTCCAAAAAATGAAAATTTTCAGATAAAAAAATCAGATATTTTTTATATTTCTGCACAAAACATAGATTGTGGGTACTCGTTAGAACCGCCTCGCCGAGGCGGTTCTAACGAGTACCCACAATCTATCGGCGAGGCGGTTCTAACGAGTACCCACAATCTATGTTTTGAGCAGAAATAAGAAAAATAATGTATACCCCTGTAAACCCCAGTTTTACTACATAAAAGTGGGGTTTAAGGGGGTCAAAATTATATAGGTATGTTTTCGTCATGTCTTGTCTGAGACCTCTTTACTTTACTATTGGCAGTTTTGAAATCAAGCGCATTTATATTGACTCAATAAAACTTTCAAGAACATTATTGCTAATTCAAACTTTAGATCTATTACTTATAAATAGTGGCGGTTTCATTGCATTGAAACACACCATTCTATCATTTCGAGAACAATAAAACATGAAATCTCTCACAAAAATAATCCACAGAAGTGGAAACCCTTGAAATAATTAAGACAATTCCAATATCCAATACCATTTTCAGCGATCGTTGTTAAACAGGTTGAGAAAGTTCGAGTATTTCGAACATATGTAATGAATGTTAATCTTCAGAAATTTAAGTATATAATTAATTCCGGAATTAGCCAAGTACATGTAATAATTAGATTAAAAAATAAGTTAAACCTTTTAATTCTGAATACACGCAAGGCAACAGATGTTCTCAAACAGAACATTGTAAGATAATTACATTAATTGCGGCATTTAGTGCGGAGCCTTGAAAGCCATTTTCACACTTACCACTGAAAAGGCAAAGCTGTTAAGAAACGGCCAAGAATAAGGGAGCCTCAAATATTTTACCAAGAGTCAATTTTTTGAAACATAATCTTTGAAGTGAATGACTGATTCTGAATATTTGTCTCCAAATCAAATGGAAAGAAACAATCTCAAAGCTAACAGTGGTGCCCCAACGACCGATATATTTAAGGGACTGGTGAATCAAGTTTCAAAGCAAATTAATTTTAGGTTAGTTGAGCAGCCAATGAGTTCATTTTACAGCATCAAGTGTCATTAAAAGTGCTTGGTAGGCTGCGTTGTGAAACTTCGCATTTAACAGTAGTGCTTTACTGCTACGGAACTTTGTGAAACTAAACTATCTTCCGGTTTGTTAGTACTCTGAGTGCTACTTGCCAACATGCAAGTACCGTAGCTACAATATAGGGATCGAACATAATTTTTCATGCATTAACATTCGCCAGGTCCCGTGGGAGGTGTCCCGAAGGCCGCGGTTTTCAACACCTCCCAAGGGACCTGGCGAATGTTAATGCATCGAAAAACCATGCTTCAAATCTGTGGCCCCCGTGCGAGCATATTGAAAGTTGTGTAGCCGTGCATTAACAGCGCGTGAGTTGCCTTGTTAATACACGGTTTTTCGCCGGTTAATGCACGGCTGTTGATAACTTGCGGCACTGCTTTTTCGGCAATAATACGTTTAATTTATCATTTCTATGTAATATATAGGTTTCGTCAAACGAAAAAAGTGCCTTCGAACGTCAACGTTTCAGCTTCTTTCATTTTGATATGTTCGCCTATTGCTCTCAAAGGCAATTCATTTTAGAGTCTATTTAAAGACGCTATATTCCTCTAAAAAGACATTTTTTTATCCAAAAAAGGTTTAATAAATTGATAAATAGTATTAATACAATCATAAAATGTGGCACATGACGGCCAGTAAAATTTCAGTTCGTCTCCCATTCCTGAAATGAAATGATTTTTTATCGTGTTGCCAACATTTATTCAGAGATACGATAAAAGATCATTTCATTTTTGATCGAGGTACTAACTGAAATTTTACAGGCTGTCAGATGCAACATTTTATGATCGTATTATATATATATGCGATCACGGGACAATGCCCACCGAGTAAGGTTAGAATGATTCGAAACAACATCACAAGAACAATACTCCAACGCAAACAGAACAAAACGGAAATGGGAGTATGGCTAAAAATTTCATAGGGCCGAGCATATATAGGATATGTGATTTTTTCATTGTAAGATCGTATTTTATTTCATTGAATAAACACCAAATGTAGCATTTTCACAAGTGGCGATAGCCACGAGCGAAAATACAAGTTTTGGTGTCCATGATTGAAATAAATTCGGCCTTACACTGAAAACAATCAAATTTGTGTGAGTCTTTATGCTTTTATTCACAATAATTAAACTGCTACCTACTCTGCGACACTTACGAGTACGTCGGGAAGTTAACTTTTTCCTAGCCATTTCGCGTTAATTTGGTCCCTGTCAGCGTGTTCTGGAGCTTAATATTGGGTAAAAAAACGCAGTTTGTTCCTGGAAAATGAGGCACGTATTAAACCGTTTCTTATAGGGGTGTCAATCTTATAAGAACCATGAACATAACGGTAGCCAGCACATAATGCGCCCATGCCTGTCACAATCGACACTGATCCCTTTGCTTAGTTTCATCAAGGTGCTTGTGATTATGTATTATTGTAGTGTTACAGTGATGAGAAAGAGGACTAAATACGCGGAACGAACACGTCTTTTTAATTTGGAGCAGCATCAGAACTAAGTGCGAGCGTTAATGCCAGCTAAACTAGTTCTGCAATAGTGACTGTTCTCTGTACGTATGTCACGTTACGTGTCAGCTGTTGTAAATATGATGTCTTGTTTTGTCATTGCTTCGTCCGCATCTCTTATACGAGTGCGGACTATATTCGTTATTGACTCTTAGGTGTTAAAAGGTACACCATGGTTGCTCAACAATACGAGTGCGGACTATATTCTTTATTGACCCCTACGTATTAATAGCTGCACCATGATTGCTCTACAATACGAATGCGGACTATATTCCTTCTTGACCCTTACCTGCCAGTAGCTGCATCATCGTTGCTGACACGTAACGAGTGCGAACTACAGTCCTTATTGACCCTTACATGTCAATAGTCTTTGACTATTAACAACATGCTAGCTTCGCCCCCATTTGACCGGTTCAGTGGCAAAGGGGAAATGATACGTTTTCAGGGGAGGTGAATTTCAAAATTGTTTTGCCTCCCTTCTGAAAAGGAATCTACCCTTAAAGGAAAGAATTTGCTCACTGTTGGAGCAAATTCTTTCCTTTTAGAGTAGACTACTTTTCAGAAAGGGTTGCTGCGCAGAGGAGCAAGTTGTCTCCCTTATAAAAATGTAGAAACATCTATCATGTGTACACAGTCGCCCTTTGGGACACTTTACCAAGACAAACAACCAAGAAGACCCTGTGCCGTTTGGCGCGACTAATATTACAGCTCTTATTCGGTGCAAACATGACTGGTCGACCCTTTAATTGCATTTTTAGTGTTTAATGATCATGTCATTTTTCTCTTATTGCGATGTTTTCCTTATCTCAAGAAATCATTTCCTGTTGTAAGTAGCCTCCAGGAACCTAGTATCAGGTTTCGTCTATGATGAGTCGGACAAAACTATCAACAGTCTTCGATACCGGCATAGTGACACAGAATATTCAAGCGTTTTTGATAGTGTCTAAAAAAGGGAGCGTAGTGAGTTTGAAACGGCTGAAATATGAAAGTAAGTACGTAAATGGAAGCGGTTAGTATGCTGTTGAACAATTACAATAAAGATCTAAATGGATGCCTTTTTTCCAAACGAAGAATACACAAAAAAAAACGAAAGTCGGAGAGTCTGTTTTACTAAGTCTCTTCATATACAGCTATGTCCTTTGAGAGGCTGCATACCATTACAAAAACATGCCTATTCAAATATACTGAAAATTTTACCATGAAAAAATGAAAATTTTCAGATAAAAAAAAACCTAATATTTTTCACATTTCTGCTCAAAACATATATTGTGGGTACTCGTTAGAACCGCCTCGACGAGGCGGTTCTAACGAGTACCCACAATATATGTTTTTAGCAGATATAAGAAAAATAATGTATACCCCTGTAAACCCCAGTTTTTTTATATAAAAGTGGGGTTTAAGGGGGTCAAAATTATATAGGCATGTTTTCGTGATGCGCCCACTAGTATCGGCTAGCGGAATTAGATTTTTCAAAGAACCACAATGGGCTCAATGATCCCAAAAGAAATAAAAAAATATAATATGCACTATGTTGAACTACTGAGAGACGTTTACGGCCGCCACACGGCACTTAACACACGTTGGAGTGAAGTAAAATAAATTAAAAAAAAAAACATCTACAAGTGATATGGTGAGATTGTGTCGGCAATAATTTGTCAGGTAAATGGATACACTTTGAAGGCTGGGGTTTTTGGACAGGTTCTACAAAGGAGACAATTTTTGTAACTTCCTGTGTGTTTTCTTGAACAACCACTCCCTTCTGAAAAGCGATATACGCAGTCTGCTCTAAAAAGAAAGAATTCGCTCTCACATGGAGCTAATCCTTTCCTTTCAGATGGGAGGCAAAAGAATTCAGAAGGGTTGCCTGCTTTGAAAGATGACAGGGGATATTCATATCTTTAATTTACATATGCTAGTCAGATGCAAAGGTAATCGTCCCAGAAATACAAAGCTCAATCTATCAACAGTGCCAAATTATTACCTGAAACAGATAATAAATTCCAAACACTAACATTCACAAAATAACAGAACAATGATGGTGATGATGATCATGATAAGGATTGGTTTCTTTTGCGACCCTTTCATCAGTACAGACATATCGAGACAATGAAGGGGTCATAACGAAAAGGTCTATGCAATATAGCGACGTAGATTCATATGCAGAATTCCGCCTTTAGCGGATTTGAATGCAGGTCCTTGTGATCCGAAATCGGCAGTATTAACCACGCGAACACGCGGGCGTTTCCTTAAAATAACAGAATGAAGCCATTTAAACACAAATGAGCCAGCGCACGATAAATCCAACAAAAGGCATGTGCGCCCAGCGAAGACTCAGATCAGCCTGGGCATCCGCTTTGCTGCCCGCATGCAGAAAGCTTGGTTCCTTAGCTACCCACTGAGCGCACAGCAACGACTTTGATCAGGCTGGGCGGATGCCCAGGCTGATCTGAGTCTTCGCTGGGCGCACATGCCATTTTGTTGGGTTTGTCGTGTGCTATACTGGTACAGACCACCACGACCAAGACAGAGATGACATGCGTGCTTCAAAAGGAATCAATAAACTGAAGAGCAGGTGTTAACTATAAAACAATACATCATCTACCTGGAATTGGCTAGCTGTAAAAGTGATTTAAACCTCCCGGTGGTTTACTTTACTGACCATTCTAAGGCGGTGGTCCCGGTGTTAGTATTACTCTTTGTTGCTTTGTGGTTTACTCTACGAGGCGATTTGTTTTATGTCTTACCTTGTGTCATTTTGTTCTTGTGTTTTTCAGTCCTTTTAGCATTGCGATTACCTCGCTTGGGGAAGAGAGAGTGCTTTTCGTACGTTTGTTCGATTTGTGCTTGTTTGGATTTGTCGGATTCCTCTTCCTCTTGGTGTCTGGGAAGGGCTGCGGTTTGTGATTGTGGCACTCCCTGGACTTTTCTCTTACCTTTTTTGGAGCCACCACATAATATAAGAACTTCCCTTTCACATACAGGCCACGGATCATAGTGTTCAGCTGATCTGTACATGCCCTTACAAGTCAACGGCTGTACATTTTATTATGATCTGGGTATTCGCGTATCCTTATTTAAGTCTGAAAGTACATTTGATACCGCAGTGAGGAAATTTGTGGACAATTTTGAGTCGAGCTATTAAGCCATAAAAGTAAATGCCTATGTCACATTGAAACCGATGGTCAGCCGACCAGTTATTTTGATGTCGATGGGCCGATAAAAACCTTTTGATCGGCCGCCTAGAGCTGTCACATTAATAATATACCGCAGCGATAGCCTTCGGCGACGTCAAAGCTTTCTCTTAGGCCGACTGTCACCCGATCATCGGCCGACTGTCATTCTCTGTTTGTCGACAAAATATGAGCCAAGCGACAATTTGGCGATATAATTATGATTATAAGCCGATTAGATTATGCTTTCTTTCGCATCCCCGCATCTAGTATAAAATAGTCGAGTACAATATTTTACAATCCTTTGGTTGCTTTTGTCTGCTAGTATATTACAATATTTTACAATCCTTTGGTTGCTTTTGTCTGCTAGTACATGGAGAAGTCGCAGAAGAAGTGTGTGTGTGTGTATGTGCGTGTGTGTGTGTATGGGGCCGGGATGTGGGGGGGGGGGGGGGGGGGGGAAATGGTGGCTCGAGTAAAAGAATAGGTGAATGCTGAGATTGGGGAGGCTCAGTAACTATATGAAGAGAAAGAGGCGCTCACCACATCAAAATGTTGGGAGAGACATATTAGCGTCTGTCGGTCGGGAGAGCAGGGGCGCTTGTCGCAAGATGGCAAATGATCGGTGCAGTCAGGCGACTATCGGCCGACCATCTATCGACTAAAGCTCACCAGCCGACAAGTCTGGTGACTCTCGCTTGGTTATCGCATTTTGGTCGTCTGTCGACAGATGTTTGGGTGCCTCAGACGCCTGTAAAGTCAGCCGACTTCTGCAAGTTAACGTTGTCAATCGATTGTCGCTCGACTATCGCCAGACACCCGCCCGACGATGTACGGAAGACCAAATATCCCAAATCATCGGGCAAACAAAGCAAAATTATACCTGGCCATGTATAATAAATAAATGATCAGCGACGCGAAAAACAGCCGAAAGCGGGCACAAATCAGTTCGACTATCGACGGAATTCACCCGAATTGCCTACCAGACCGTCAGCCGCTGGTCGGTTTGGATAATGTGAAAGTGGTTTATACACACCTGAACATTTGCCGTATATTCCAAGAGAAACAAATTTTATGGGCAGAAATATGTTGCCATGTTGAACTAATCATTAAAAATGGCAGCTACAGGAAGGAGCAAACGTATTCCTTTTAGAGTTGTCACAAGTGAGAAGGGAGGTAAATGTTTCCATGCTAGGGTCATTTCCCTTGAAGTATCCATTCCCATAATTACCCGGATACCGCCAGTTATTGTTTCCATCGTCTAAGTCACAAAAATGTCCACCGTCAATAATGCCAGGCGTCCGTCACCTATTAAACGCATTAAATTTGGACCTAGGCACACAGAGTAGACAAAGATCGGACGCCACGCTTGACATCATCCCATCAGGTTCTACACCGTTTGCATTAAACACAAGAAATTTTGTAAACGAAATACATGTTATGATAATAGACCAAACCAGACCCCTCTTAAATTGAAACTGGAGCTATGATAAGGGTGAGCTAGATGATATCCATTGAGCATTACGTTCATAGTTAGAAGAACTGTCTCTCATGCAACCGCTTTTGTTTTTGACCGGCGCGCGGATCGCGCCGGTCTCTTACTATAGCTTTGGATTTTTATATATGGGAGACTCTTCGATTAGCTCACTAAGGACGTTTTATATTTGCCGGGACGTCGGTTTGTAACGAAATATAAAAAAAAAATCTTAAAACAAACTGTGTTATAAGCAGATTAATGTCTATTTTATTTTCATTTCAATCAAGAAATTTCATAAAGCTTAATAAAAGCAAACATAAACTCTTTCGGTGCTAAATGACATTTGTCGTCTGTTTTTCTTTTTTTAACAAAGTATCACTTGAAAACAAGTTTAAACGTAAAGTTGAAAGACTGAGTGTCAAACAGCGCAGATCCAGATGAGACGGCTCATATGAGCTGTGTCATCTGGATCTATGCTGTTTGCAAAAGCCCATTATTATCGCCTGTGGCAGTGAAAGTTTAAAGAATCACATTGTTGTTCGTTTTGTTTTTTACCTGTTACATTGAATTTGTTTTTAAACTTTAGTAAACCCTTGTCCCATATCTCTATGTAAACATGGACAAAATTTGCGCCGGTACTTAGACGTTTACGTCTAATTACGTATTTTGTCTTGCTGTAAATTTTGCTAACCTCATGCAAACAGTGCAACAATTTAATCAGACAGTGTGTTCTATAGTACCCGCTGTCAGATAAAGTGGTTGCACTCCTTGCATGACGTTAGCAATTTACGATAACAACAGCAGTTGCACGAGAGAGTTATATACATATAATTTTGTGTCTGTCAAAGTTCAATTCGTGAGGAAAAACGATGAAAAGACACAACAGCACAATTACGTTGACCGACATACAAGTAAAGAACTGCAAAAGAGGAATTGCCTAAGAACGAACAGCAGAAACAAGCACTACAGTCGACTCTCGTTATCTCAACTTTGCTTATCTCGAATAACCGTTTATCTCGAAGTGAAAATCTAGTTTTGTTTAAAGGCTCCATATTCCTTAAAAATAGACATTTTTATCCAAGAAAGGTTGAATAAATTAATATATAGTATTCATACGATCATAAAATTGGCATCTGGCAGCCTGTAAAATTTCAGGTAGTCTCTCATGCTTTAACTGGATCCTCGCCCCCCGGCCCCCCGCCCCCACCCACACACACACACACCCTCCCCCGAGACTGGATCAAAATCAAAATGGAAATGTTTTTTTTTTTTTTTTATCGTATCTCTGAATTAATGTTGTCAACATTAATTCAGAGATGTTAAAAAACATTTCGTTACAAGAACGAAAGTCTAACTGAAATTTTACAGGCTATCAAGTGCCACATTTTATGATTGTATTAATAACATATTTTAATTTATTAAACATTTCTTGGATAATAAAATGTCTATTTTTGAGGAATATGGAGCCTTTAAACATGGAAATCTAACAGCAAGTAATAAAATATTGTGGAAAAGAGGAGAAATTGCTCCTCTTTTCCACAATATTTTCAGTATATCTGTAACTTCAGGAGTCCAATTATATCTTCATTTGTTCAATTTATTTTTACTTAGATCTGCAAAACTGATATGTCGAGGTATGGATATCTCGAAGTAATTCAGAGCGTCCTTTGGAATTCGAGATAACGATAGTCGACTGTATTTTTACTAGATCGAAACCTCGCCTTGACTTCTGATGTAGCTCAAAATAGAAAATAATTTAAGCCAGCGCATGACAAAACCTACAATAAGACCTGTGTGACCAGCAAAGACTCAGACCAGCCTGTACATCCACCTAGTATAGCAAGGGTTCTTGTTTAGCCCTCTCTGGATAGCCCGGAGGCTGTAGAAGGCACATGCGATCAGCGAAGACACTGATCAGACTGCGCGGATGCGCAGGCTGATCTGTGTCTTCGCTGGCCGCACAAGTCTTCTAGATTTTGACGTGCGCTGGCTCAAATATGTGCGCGGTCTGCATTGATATATCAACAGTGAACACAAATAATCTCAAAACTCCAAGGAAACAAAATATAAGACAATCTGAAGCCAGGGCAAACGAAAATTACAAGACCTTAATTGGCCCGACCATAGACAGCAATATTCATGCGCCAACATTCTGAAACAGATTGGGGAAGGAGACGTCATTTACATTTGAACCCCGACTCATCTTCGTGCAATTAAAGAGAAAAAACAAACTTATTAACCGTAATTGGATGCGTAACATTCAAGCCATAACCTGTACTTCTTCACTGTGACAAGATATCATCGGTTTCTATAGTAAATAGAACATGCCATGAGAATTTGGGAACTGCACTCTTTAAAGTGCGCAATACGTCAGTGCATTAGAAGATTAACGCTTAGCACTCTGGGTAAAATTTTCTGCAAACGACATATTGAAATATTTTTTTTTTATTGTTCACCCAAAAACAGGTTCGATATTTCACGCAAATTGTCTCCAATGGAGACAATTTGCATGCAACGTCAAACCCTGTTTTTCTGGGGAAATCAGAAAATATCATCAATTTGTCTGCTGAATTTGCGCAGAGAGCGGAAAATGTTTAACCCTTCTCTTGCTGAGCACGAAATGCCCTGTTTTAGCAAACAGTGTAGATCCAGATCAGTTGGCTTCTGAAGAAGCCAACTGATCTGGATCTGCACTGTTTGTCATTAAATATGTGAATTCCTATCGAAAACCCTGATCAAGTAATCTGATTAGCTGGAAATTAGAAGTGGGCGTGGCATCTTAATTTATTCAGCATGACAAGGTTTAAGAATTGTAGATACATTCCCAGACGTAATTTGATGATCTGCAACGTCACAAAAAAACGTATTTTTGGACATGTGCTCCGACTGAAGATTCAGATCAGCCTACATATCCGTGCAGTTTGACCAGAACATATACAGGGCGCATTTCGGATAGCCAAGGATGCAAAGTTTCTTCGTGTGGACAACGAAAACTGAACAGACTGCGCATGTGCGCAAGCTGATTTGAGACTTTGTTTGGCGCAAATTCAGAGGTACGTTTTCTCACGTTGTGGCGCTGATATCAAAAATAGTAGTGTATATCTATTGTTCTCCTTTGCACTCTAGCTTTTAATAGGAATCCGTGTGTTCTCATGTCAAAATGTAAGAGTACACCTGCGTTCTAGTGCAATATTATTATCATTCTTAGCTAGCTAATTAATTAAATGGGCCGTGTTTTGAAAAGGGGATGAATGTAGGATGAAACAGATGAATGTTTGCTGACCATCACGTCACTAGGGGAATACTAAAACTTCAATGCAACCCATGGGAATACCATGCAACGTCATGGTCAGTAAACATTCTTCGATTTACAACTGTCAGATTTGCAGACAAAGAACCCACACAATACGTATGCAAATGCGTATAATGTGTAACCCCATGTTTCCAAGAATATATAGTGAAAACAGGTGTATGAATAGAGGGGTGACACAATACGTATGCAAATGCGTATAATGTGTAACCCCATGTTTCCAAGAATATATAGTGAAAACAGGTGTATGAATAGAGGGGTGACACAATACGTATGCAAATGCGTATAATGTGTAACCCCATGTTTCCAAGAATATATAGTGAAAACAGGTGTATGAATAGAGGGGTGACACAATACGTATGCAAATGCGTATAATGTGTAACCCCATATTTCCAAGAATATATAGTGAAAACAGGTGTATGAATAGAGGGATGACACAATACGTATGCAAATGTGTATAATGTGTAACCCTATGTTTCCAAGAATATATAGTGAAAACAGGTTTATGAATAGAGGGGTGACACAATACGTATGCAAGTGTGTATAATGTATAACCCCATGTTTCCAAGAATATATAGTGAAAATAGGTGTATGAATAGAGGGGTGAAACAATACGTATGCAAGTGTGTATAATGTATAACCCCATGTTTCCAAGAATATAATGTGAAAATAGGTGTATGAATAAAGGGGTGAAACAATATGTATGCAAGTGTGTATAAAGTATAACCCCGTGTTTGCAAGAATATATAGTGAAATCAGGTGTATGAATAGAGGGGTGAAACAATACGTATGCAAATGTGTATAATGTATAACCCCATGTTTCCAAGAATATATAGTGAAAATAGGTGTATGAATAGAGGGGTGAAACAATATGTATGCAAGTGTGCATAATGTATAACCCCATGTTTCCAAGAATATATAGTGAAAATAGGTGTATGAATAAAGGGGTGAAACAATACATATGCAAGTGTGTATAATGTATAGCCCCATGTTTCCAAGAATATATAGTGAAAGCAGGTGTATGAATAGAGGGGTGAAACAATACGTATGCAAGTGTGTATAATGTATAACTCCATGTTTCCAAGAATATATAGTGAAAATAGGTGTATGAATAGAGGGGTGAAACAATACGTATGCAAGTGTGTATAATGTATAACCCCATGTTTCCAAGAATATACAGTGAAAACAGGTGTATGAATAGAGTGGTGACACAATACAGTGAAAATAGGTGTATGAATAGAGTGGTGACACAATACGTATGCAAGTGTGTATAATGTGTAACCCCATGTTTCCAAGAATATATAGTGAAAACAGGTGTATGAATAGAGGGATGGGGGCTTTTCAGAATTTCCCCGTTTTGTGTTGTTTTTTTTTATAAATGAGACGTTCATTTTGTTTGTTACTTTAAACAATATTTTTATTGCATAAATAAAGATAGCAAGATATATATTTTTCCACAAAATCTCGGACCCGGTAGGGATGGTTCCGAGGCAAAATACAGGTTGTGGGTACTCTTTAGAAGCGCCTTAGAAAAAAAAGTTTTGAAGAAAGAAATGCCTTATTTAGAGATGTGGCTAAGATGTGTTAACGTAATTCACATTCATAGATGTGTTAACGTAATCTAAACATGCCTATATAATTATGACCCCTTCAAACTCCACTTTTATATAGTAAAATGGGGGTTTACAGGGGTATACCTTATTAACCACCTAGCCGAGGCGGTTCTAACGAGTACCCATAATCTATGTTTTGGTCAGAAATTTGAAAAAAATATCAGTTTTATTATCTAAAATTTTCATTTTTGGGAGGTGAAATTCTCAATATATTTGAATATGCGTGTTTGCATTGTGTAAACCTCATTTTTATATGGCAAAACTAGGGTTTACAGGGGTATGCATTATTTTTTTTTATTTTTGCTCGAAAACATAGATTGTGGGTACTCATTAGAACTGCCTTGCAGAGGCGGTTCTAACGAGTACCCACAATCTATGTTTTGAGCAGAAATATGAAAAATATAATTTTTTTTTTATCTTAGAATTTTCAGTTGTTTCGAGGTGTAATTTTCTATATATCTGAATAGGTGTGTTTTCGTAATGGTGAACGCGACTTACGCTTTTTACTTGCAGAAATGTTACATTTCATTACGAAAACGCCTACTCAAATATACTGAGAATTTTACCACCCACAAAATTAAAACTTTCAGATGAAAAATGCTGTTAGTTTTCAAATTTCTGCTCAAAACATTGATTGTGGGTACTTGTTAGAATTGCCTCGGTGTTTTTAAGCAGAAATAAGATAATTAATGTATACCCCTGTAAATTTCAGTTTTACTGTATAAAAGTGGGGTTTAAGGGCGTCAAAACTATACAGGCGTGTTTTCGTGATGCTGTAGAAAATATGTATATCACTGACAGCAAATGCACAGGCATAGGAACCTTTTTTTTTCTCGGCACTGCTCAAACAATAATTCTTACTCGTAGAAAAAATGACTGAGTAAAACCACCTGTTATGTAATTGACAGTCGGTACCGTGTTTACTCTAAGTATTCGGACTTAACTCCTTTCTATACTTGTATTCGGACACTTTATAGCTTTACCAAACTTGTCCTCAATTTGTACTAGTCCAGTTTTAGTTTCTAAACTATACTACCTAGAGATGAGTGACAAACAGTACAGCCCCTGACTAGACGTCGCTTTCAGTGGCGTCTGATCTGCGTTTTCTCTGGTATCTGCGATCCTTTCTGTTCGAATACTTAGGATTAACGCGGTAATTTGATTCATGGTGTCATGTATTGGGTTCGGTAGCGTGACACAGGAGGGGCATCCAAAGGTGAAAGCCGCAATATGTACGTCCATGAAAGTTTGTTCAGTGCAGTAGGCAACCATAACGACAATGAGTGCATAAGCAAAATAGAAGTTGCTCAAAGTGACACTAAACTGCGTTTAAATCAGTGGTATGTCAACATAATGCAAGACTGTGCTAACATCAATTTTACCCAAAGTGCTAAGCATTAAAACATTAGCACTTTAGTGCTAGAATAGTTTTCTACAAGTACTGATAGGACATTTGTATGAATTGTATTATCTAAACAGCGCATATGGACATGCTTCTTTCAGAGGACTTAACCCTTTCATCCCCCAGTTTCTGACATGGACTCCTCCATATCTCTATTTGGATACATTCATTGTTGATAATAGGGGTTTCAGTCAAAACTCAGTAACAGAATGCCAAACAGTATAGATCCTGATGAGACGGCTCGATAAGATCCGTCTCATCAGGATCTACACTGTTTGCGAAGGTATCTGTATTGGTCAGTAGGGATGAAATGGTATTAAAAAAAACCTCACTATTTGATAAAAAAAAAAAAAAAAAAAAAAAAAAAAAAAAATAGAAGGGAAGGCAATGATCAGGAATCGATACAATTATCCCACACCTCACATCAGAGACATCAAAAGAAAAGAAACACAAACACGAAATAAGTAGACCCTAATGGAAATATCGCTAGCAGAAAGCCAAACGGACAGTTACTTTCCCACAAAGTGGTCAAATGGTTATCCAAAACAAAAATATATAAGCGACACACACATTGAAAGACGAACTATAACAAAAATAAACCATGACAGAAGAACCGCCTTGGAACGGTCAGTGAAAAGTATTTCGCTGTAATATTGTTTGTGTGCCATAGGTTGTATACTAAAACTTACCGTTTCTGTCAAAGAATTGCAAAAGTTTCATAACAACAGAATCTATGATTGTGTCCTCTACGCTCTCTGTAGCTGATCGTTTACCCCATGTCGCTAAACCTGCCCATCTCCTCTTGCCCCAGCTGTTAAATTGCGCCCAGCGTCGTTTCGCCCACTCAAACGGATATCTCCGTCTTTTGCCCCATGATGAAAAATGCGACAGTCTCTTTTCCGGTGAGAATGCCATATCATCTCTCTTACCCCAACTGGCAAAATTGGACCACTTCCGTTTTTCCGGATTACTCTGTTCTAATTGTCTTTTGCCCCAACTTGCAAAATTAGACCATTTTCTCTTATCTGCATTTGAAACACTAAAATCTTGTACATTGTCTAAATCGTCTTCATCGTCGTTAAACCGTTTACCCCAGGATGCAAAAGAAGACCACTTTCTCTTTTCGGGATCAGTGTCAGCAGAGTCTTCATCCCGTTTACCCCAGGATGCAAAAGAAGACCACTTTCTCTTTTCGGGACCAGTTTCAACAGAGTCTTCATCTCTTTTGCCCCAGGATGCAAAATTTGACCATTTTCTCTTATCATTTGCAATGTCATTATCGCTCCGTTTGCCCCAAGAATTGAATTTAAACCACCCCCGTTTCTCTATGGGTTGGGGTTCAAAGGGAGAATCCCCTGCATATTCACCGGGAGAATTTCTTTTTCCCCAAGTAGCGAAATTACCCCATCTTTTTCTACCCCAAAGAGCAAAGTTTTTATTCCAAGATCGCTTTTCCCAGTCTTCTAGATCTGATTCGTCTTCGTTTGGTTCACCCTTTTCAGCAGTTAATCTTTCTGTATCTGGTTCTAGTTTATTCTCATGTGTGGGTGAATCTAGAACTCCATCTAATCCAAAGTTTGGTTTACACTCAGACACATGTGTGATTAACAAAGATACTAGAACGATGACTAGAGTTTCTGTGAGGCACTTTAAATTCAGGAGCATGGTTGGATGGTTGATCTGAAAGAAATAAAAGAAACAGTAGTATTTGCCAGTAAATGAATGGGTTCGCAAACACTGGCAGCAAAATGGCTTGGTGTAAAGGAACATAAAACAGTTAGTTACACAAACGATCTCCCTTGTGAAAAATGGCGGAAACTCTACTCTCCCATCTCAGATTTTGGACAAACCCGTTGTTGCGAACAAGGATCTCAATAAAAAAATCAATAACAGAATGGCGAACAGTGCAGATCCTGATGTGACGGCTCATTACGAGCCGTCTCATCTTGGTCTACACTGTTTGCAAACATGTTGTCTATGTAATTTTGACCCCCCTCAAACCCCACTTTTATAGAGAAAAAAATTGGGGTTTGCAAGAGTATCTATTATTTTTCTTATTTCTGCTATAAAACATAGATTGTGGGTACCCGTTAGAATCGCCTCGATGAGGCGATTCTAACAAGTACCAACAATCTACATTTCGAACAGAAATAACAAAAATATCACATTTTTTCATCTGAAACTTTTCGTTTTTGCACCCAATAAAAGTGCCATTAAATTGAATGGGCGTGTTTTCGTCATGAAAGGGTGGAATAGACAGGATACACTTTTACAAGGGAGGCAATATTTGTGACTTGCTATATACTTTCCCGCACACCAAATCATCTTCTGAAAAAGGGTCTGCTCTCAAAGGAAAGAATTTCTTTCTCTTTCTCTTGGACAGACTCAGAAAAGGCAAAAAATAATTTTATTTTGACAGTTGCCTCCCCTAGATGTATATAAATTCATCTTAATTCACCTTAAGCGATCTAATTTTACTTGTCATGAACGTGTTGCTGTTTCAGCTTAAGCCACAACACACCATACATGTAAAATGGATGATAAGATTTAAGGGAAATGAAAAGGAAAGTATTTGCTCTCACTGGGGCCAGATTCTTTCCATTTAGAGTAGACTTTCTTTTCGTAAAGAAACATAATATTAGAAGTTGTCCCCCTGTAAACCAAAGGCGAATAATCTGCGAAGTGCACCCAGCCGCTTTGATTGTTTGTGTTGAAGTTTTACGACCCAGTCAACCCATTAGTGGTCATGTCAAGCGTTTTAGTTTACCTAACTACACTTTTCCTGGGCAGGCTCAGTCCTATAAACGGTTAACCAGTACTTGTGCACATTCTTTTCGCCAGAAACTGACAAATGCCCATCTTGTACCAGAGGAAGGGAGATGATGACCGTAGAAAATATTTCATGATCAATCTCCACGAAAGCATGTTGCCGGACCAGGCGGGGATCGAACCTGCGACCTCCTGATCACCAGTCGGACGCGCATCCGACTGAGACACGGAGGCCGACTCGTCTCTAGCTGAAATTTACAGTATAATCTCAATGATGGCTCGTTTACCGTGGATGATTCGAACTCTTTTTTCAGTCCCTACAAAATTCTTCCAATAGCTCAAGAAAACAAACATTTAGGGATTATTTTCTTATTTTATCATGGAATTGTATGTTATATGTACTCATTAGAATCGCCTCATCGAGGCGATTCTAATTAGTACACTCAACACACAATCATTGTGTAGAAAATAAAAAAAGATTTACCTAAATTATCGCTATTTGCTTCCTGAACTCGTGTCATGATTAACCCTCAGTGGCTCGAACTACTACATGTTTCGAACGAATTTCAATGGTCCCAAAGATGTTCGAGCCATTGGGGTTCGACTGTAGATTGGATAAGATTTACATAATAGTTCCAGTCGCTATTCAACAGGAACGTTACATGCTGGAGAAAAAATTAAGCAGATGACATTTCTAAATATTTGTCATCATATTTTCCTAGAAAATAGAAATGACACTTCATGTTAATTGTCTCCTAAGAGACAATGCTCATGAAGTGTCTGATATCTTTTATAGGAAAAAAAGAAGAAAAATCATCATTTTGTCGTCTAATGAATTTGCCCATACATTGGTAAGAACGCCCACCACATCTACAGAAATTGTTAAGAAAAAAAAAAAAAAAAAAAAAAAAAGATAATCGCCGGCAAAGAGCAGACCCCTGAGAGTTACATGTACACCCCCGAGAAGTATTGCTTGTTACGCCCCAATCCGTATGCGAACCGCGCATGTTCCAAAATGGCCGGAAACATAAGTAGTATTTTCTGGACCTAACCAATTCGGACATTTGAATCCCACCAATCCAGATAAGTTTTAGTCGAACTAAATGTTCTGATGAGAATACTGCGCGTGCAAAGCTAATCTTCAGCTGTCGAGAAGGCAAGATTTGCCGTAAGGTAGCACAAATGTCGTCTTGCTATAGTTTTGCTTCTAGGAGGATAATGGATAAGCGGTTATAAATAAATCACGCCTCGTCTTTTAGCAGTATTTTTGGCTCAGACATATTTGTCTTTTTTATTGATTCTTAAACACTTAGCACTCTGGGTAAAAACAGTAGCAGACGACATTTTGAAGTCCTTGTTTTTATTTTCTCAAGAAAGTAGGCTTTGAAATTTCATGCACATTGTCGCGCATGAAATGTCAAAGCCTATTTTCTGGGAAAATTTCTTTTTTTTTCTTTTTTTCTAGACAAAGGGCTTTTACACTTCATACAAATTGTCTCCTTATAATTTGCACATAATGTCAAAGCCTATTTTCTGGCCAAATTCTGGGTAATATAAAAACAAGTGTAATCAGTTTGTCGTCTGTTGAATTTGTCGAGAGAAAGTAGAAGGTTAATACACCAATTTTAACCCTTCTCTTGCTAAACACGACATACCCTGTCTAAGCAAACGGTGTAGATCCTGATCAGTTGGCTTCTAAAGAATGTATATATGGATTTTTATAAAAAAAAAAAACACTCCAAGTAATCTGATTGGCTGGAAATTAGAAGTGGGCGTGGCATCTTAATTTATTCAGCATGACAAGCATTAAGATAAATGGATACAATTCCAAGGGAGGTAACTCTGTCAAAACTGTTTTTCCCAGCTTCTGAAAAGTGTCTCCTTCTTGGAGCAAATTCTTTTCTTCAGAGATGACCCGCCTTTCAGAAGTTTGGTGTGTGGGAAAGCAATCAGGACAAAGGTTGTCTCCCTTGTCAGGTGCATCCCGTCATCTAGTGTGTAAAATGTGTATGTACATCAAGGTTATATTTGACTTGTATATTCCTCAATATAAATGATAAATGCCAGATATTGTGGACCAACATGTAGACGAAGTTTTACTGCAACAGTAAACATCAATGTACAGTAAAATCTCAATGGCTCGAACATCTTTGGGAATATGGAAATTTATACAAGACATGGGTAGTTCGAGCCACTGAGGGTTAATCATGGCGCCAGGTCAGGAAGCAAATGGTAATAATTTAGGAAAGTATTTTTGATCTTCTATACAATAATGGTATGTTGAGTGTACTCATTAGAAACGCCTCGATGAGGCAATTTTAATGACTACACATAACATACCATTTCATGATAAATAAGAGAATAAGAAAATTACCTTAAATATTTGTTTTCTTTAGCTATCGGAAGAATTTCCTAGGGACTAAAAAATAAGTTAGAATTAGCCATGGTAAACGAGCCATCGGTGTTCAAGATATCGAGGTTCGACTGTATTAATCTTACTTTTCTCTACATTTCAGAGTCGTTGCGTTTCTCTTTTTGGGGTCAGTATATGTACAGAAAAGGTCATATGACCTCCACAATTGCATCTGTTTCTATAGTCATTCTTCAAAAGCGCAAGCTTAAAGGAGAAGCCAAGATTATCAAAATCGGACAGTAAGTAAGAAAGTTATTGAAGTTTGAAAATTGGAAAAAAAAGCTTTTATGGAAGCCGCCATTCTGAATATCTAATGGGTATTTACGTCATAGCGTCTTTATTAAATATGCAAAACCTAATAAATAATAGTTGATAGTTTACTTTAATTTATTTTTGTGCATATAACCAGATTCTAAACATATATTGATTTTACTTGAAGACTTAACTAATTTTTGTCACATAGGAGATTTTATTGAATGGTTTGAAATATTAAAAGCTCATTAAATATTCAAAATGGCGGCGCTCTTGACAGAAGTTCTGTAATCTTAAAACATCATTAACTTTCTTGTTTTTTTTGTTGTTTTTTTTGTTTTTTTTTTTTGGTTTTTTTTTTTTTTATATCCGATTTTTATCAAGTATGCATTACAATACATGGTTTGTCTAGATCTTTCATCTTCTACACTTTGTTCTCTAACGGTCGTTTTCCTTTAACTGGGTCTGCTTTGTCTACATATTAGATTCACTGACTGATGGTGCATTTCAATGTAAATTAACTCCCAGAATTTACCCTGAATATTGGAACAGACAGATCTGTGCAAACAGTGAGATCTAGATCAAACGTCGCAGACTGCGCGTCTGATATTTTTACCAACTGTTTGCCCATCATGCAGTAGGTTTTTAGACACATCAACGAGTGGTAAAATGGACCCATTCAAATTTTAAGACTAATACGGTAAGCAGTTAATGTGTCCGAATACATAGAACACATAGAATAAATACGGCAAACAGTTTTTACTCTTTGCAACGTCATTTGTCTCGAGATGTAAAAAAATACATGTGAAGTCGAAATCAAACATTTGAACATATTAGTCCCTATAAATTGACATTAAATGTTTCGTTTTGAAAAGAATATTGATGCCAATAGACGTATTTGGAAGTGAAGTGTCAGTAAAGATTTATTACACAGCTATAATGATACACTTCTGTTTTCATTTGTGGAGCTAGGTGAGGTGCTATAGTGATTGAAAATAAATTGAGCCGTTGCATCTGAAAATCTACCTGATGAATCCCAGCCAGCATTCTACATAAATCTATAGCGGGCCGTTATCGGCCCGTCAGGGTAGCTGACGGGCCGATAACGGCCCGCTATAGATTTATGTAGAATGCTTACTGGGATATAACTGCGCTTAAATATATGCTAAGATAACCAGAAAAATTCCACAATCACGAAGCACAGCTTTCCCGAGGCTCCAGAAGGAGAGATGACAAACAAATAATGACAAAACAAATGCCACCTATGAAACCATCGCCCACAAACAAAAGAACTGCACCACAGGAACTGCCTTGGAATGATCAGTAGGGTGATGGGTTGGGGTAGGGGCAGGAGGATGGCTTAAACTAATTTAACTCGCCCGAAATCTCACCTTTAATTCTGATGACATAAAGTGACTACACAAAACACCACTTCGCGAGCGCAGAACAGACGAACGACGATATAAACAAAGAAAGGAAAGTTCTGCTTAGAAGCAGCACATAACTACAGATAAGGGGGTATCCACATAATATTTATCATATTTTTGGGCACCCATTAGAAGCGCCTCGCTTCTCGAAGAAGGCAGATGTTGCGAGTACTCATTAGAAGGCCTCGGCTATTTACTGGTCCCCACTATTTGCAACACTGAACAAGTCCAAATTCAGTAATGGAAAAGTCCATTTCATAAACTCAGGGTAGAAAACGTTGAGGGAATGAATCACTTACGGAACCTCCTTTCTTGACTTTCCTGTGCGAATTTTATAGAAAAACGAAGGACGGGCAATTCTCAGTTAATAAAAATTTATCGGTCGATATCAAGGTAAGTAATCGGCATGTAGACAAGTTAATTGACCGGCGCGCGAATCGCGCCGGTCTCTTAATATGGCTTTGGATTTTTACATATGGGAGCGCGTTCTTTTAGCTCACTAAGGACTTTTTATATTTGCCGGGATCGTTGGTTTGTGACGATCCCGGCAAATATAAAAAAAACCCATCTTATTACAAAATGTGTTATAAACAGATTAATATCTATTTTATTTTCATTTCAATCAAGAAATTTATTAACGCTTAATAAAAGCAAACATTAACTCTTTCGGTGCCAAATTTCAGACGACATTGTCGTCTGCTTTTCTTTTTTAAAAAACTATCGCTTGAAAAGAAGTTTATACATAAAGTTGAAAGACTGAATGTATGAGCCGTCTCATCTGGATCTATGCTGTTTGCAAAAGCCTCTTATTATCGCCTGTGGCAGTGAAAGTTAGAGAATCATATTGTTGTTCGATTTTACCTATTACATTGAAAATTTATTAAACTTTAGTATACCCTTGTCCCATATCTCTATGTAAACATGAAGAAAATTTGCGCTGTGCCAGTATTTAGACGTTTACGTCTAAATATTTTGTCTTGCGTACACTTGTTATTGCGACTGCGACTATTAAGTCTCTGCCGCAATTTACAGTTGACCATTACTTCTCCGCAACAATTAATTCTCCTCCGTAATTTAGAGTTGACCATTAACTCTCCGCCGAACTTTACAGTTGGCAGCATCTTGTTTTTGTTTATGTGAATTCGGGCGAATTCTTATACGCAATTTGGTCAATATCTGTCACTTCTAACATGGCCATAAGGCAGCAGCCAATCAGATCGCAAATGCTGATTTCCTGCGAGAACACATCAGAAAACAAAATGGCGAACGTATCAAGTAACTGTCTGGAGGGTAGTTCGGTGATTTAAACCGACTTACTGTGGTATGGACAAACTAATGTTAACTTTGATGTGCGGCGGAGAATAACAAGTACATGTATAAAGTAATCTGCATACCATTTACTTACCACGATATCAAGACAAACCATGTTTTATTTTCTGTTAAGTGTCCGTCTTTTGATTTTCCCGTGGAAACATTTGCTAGAATCTCCGACGTTGCTTACAAGAAAGCATTACGAAAATTGGCCCGTTTAGACCCCACTTTTATATAGTAAAACTGGGGTTTACAGGGGTTTACATTATGCTTCTTTTTTTTCTGCTCAAAAACATAGATTGTTGGTACTCGTTAGAACCTCCTCGTCGAGCCGGATCTAACGAGTACCCAGAATCCATGCTTTGAGCAGAAATAAGAAAAATACGGAGTTTGTTTTTTTTTATCTGAAAATGTTCAGTTTTTGAAGGTGAATTTTTGTATATATTTGAATAGGTGTGTTTTCGTAATGCAAGTTCTTTTCTTTTAGAGTAGACCCTATTCAAAAGGGAGGCTAAACATAGTTGACACAGTTGTCCCCATTAAAGTTTATCCATTACCCTTGACCAGATAACAACAAATTTAGCCTAAGCGAACTTTTGAAGATAGCCTAAACGAACTTTTGGAGATAGCTTAAACGATGTGTGGGAGATAGGCTGAACGAACTGTGGAAGATAGCCAAAGCGAACTGTAGGAAATAACCTAAGCGAACAGTGGGGGATAGCCATAGCGAACTATGGGAGATAGCCTAAACGAAGTGTGGAAGATAGTCTAAGCGAACTGTGGGAGATCTCCCATTGTTTGTTAAAGCTATTTCCCCACAGACCTCTTAGGTTAAATTGTAATGGGTATGAAAAGCGTAATCCATTACAAAAACACGCCTATTCAAATATATTGAACTTTTCACCACCGAAAAACTTGAAGTTTTCTGATAAAAATTCTGATATTTTTCTTATTTCTGCTCATAACATAGATTATGGGTACTCGTTAGAACCGCCTCGCCGAGGCGGTTCTAACGAGTACCCACAATCTATGTTTTATAGCAGAATAATTAAAAAAATGTATACCCCTGTAAACCCCAGTTTTACTATATAAAAGTGGGGTTTAAGGGGGTCAAAATTATATAGGTATGTTTTCGTGATGCTCCCACATTTCGCTTAGGCTGAATTGTAATGGCTACGCTTTAAAGAGAGATACTCTATATTGAGCGATTTAGCCAACATTTTCAAAGGGATACCACTCAAGTAGAGGACAATTTACTTACCTGGTATATGAATCCTTTTTTAAAGGGAGTTGCTCTTAAGAGGAAGAGGGAGCAAATGTGTTTTGTAAAAACATAAGTGAAGGTACCCAGAAAATGCCACAATCACGAAGCACAGCCTTCCCGAGTCATCCAAAGAAAGAGAGTAGTTGCGGTCATGGTACCTAAGCCGTAATGAATTGTTTCTCATCTGATTTGTTTCAGCGCCATGAGCAGACTTCCCAAATCCCGAACATACGCTTCGACCGAGATTTCCTTCATTCAGGCCTATTGGCATGGTGAGCGAAGCTTACTTACCAAGTAATGCTTACTGTCCGCGGACGCCTGATTACACCCTTTATTCTGGGGTCCATGTCTGTTGGTCTGAGCATTCTGATTCGTCATTCGTTTATGGATTTAAGAGTCTAAATCCATAAACGATTTAAGTATGCCATTAAGTATGTGAATTTATGGCAATAATCCGGATCAAGTGTTCAGATTAGATGAAAGTTAGAAGTGGGCATCCCATCTGAATTTATTTAGCAGCGCAAGGGTTAAAGACATAACATAATATGTGCCTCGGTCATTAGTCTCATCCCCGTTAGGAGAATGGGCACAACAAAACCCAGTACACTGTCAATATACGATAGACAGATAGAAGTCTAAATGGGGAGTTTACCACTGACGTATATATTTGATCCATAGGTAACAGCATATGAGCTCTATCTGTTATCCCCTAAAATATTTATTACCCTTCATAAGACCTCTTTACCCTCCCCTGCTGGGATCTCTTGATCACCTCTTTATGAAATCCCTTTGATCTCTCTTGTATAGCGCCTAGGCATTACGCAAGTACGCCTTTTCAAATATATTGACAATTTTACAACCAAAAAAGGAAAATTTTCAGATAAAAAAAATCCGATATTTGTCATATTTCTGTTCAAAACACAGATTGTGGATACTCGTTAGAATCGCCTCGCCGAGGCGGTTCTAACGAGTACCCACAATCTATGTTTTTGAGCAGAAATAAGAAAATTAATGTCTACCCTAGTAAACCCCAGTTTTACTTTATAAAAGTGGGGTTTAAGGGGGTCAAAATTATATAGATATGTTTTCGTGATGTTGGGCCAATTAAATCATAAGTGTGTGGTACCACTTTTGGTCTCATTTTAGCTATCTCTTTTATAAATTTAGAGGTGGTGAAATTTATAACAATGTTGGTACTTCACCTCCAGTGTAACGTAGTATCCGTACTGTGGTATAACTTGATATTAAACCGGAACTAAAGCAATGCTGATATGGGCAGCATTCTCGATACTGAATTTGCATACAATAATAAAGTGATCATGATTATTCTGATAATGACGTTTAAGGTAGATGGATACAACTGAAAGATTTTGCCGCTATTTTAGCAAAGGGAAACAACTTTCGCAGACAGGAAGTTATCTCCCTAGTAGTCGAAACCTATCAAAATTGGAGCTACTCTTCAAGGAAAGAATTTGCCCCGTCTTGGAGCAAATTCTTCCCCTTTAGAGTAGCCCAAGTGAGCTTATATTGCTGCCAGACTTTTTTTCCCTGAAGATGTCTATATTGCCTTAATGAAATGACAACTGTGAAGCTTCAAGCAAAACATGGCCTTGGCGCATGTGAGAAAAACGATTGTCTAGATCAGCCCGAGTACTAGTGCAGTTTTATGCGGACATTCGCGACTCGCTATTTTATTGAAGTTCCCGGTTTCATCCAGGTGCACAGCAGAGAACCTGGTCAATCTGTGCGAATACACAGACCAGCCTCCTCTGTTTGCGTGTGTGCCGACATGCCTTTGTTCGAGTCAAGGAACAAATTATTTTTGTCATCTGATATAAAACGTCTGCAGTTTCAGATGTCAACGGTCAATAAATGCCTTTTCCTTTTCAAAATGGCCTTGTCGTAAGAATCTAGTTCCTTTCCCATGTCTTTAAGTACAGATTATATTTTAATCTCCTTTAGGACCATTGAGTCTATTCTCTGTACTTTGAAAATCGAATAGTGCTTAAGCTGGTTCTAGGGTGGGTGGGGGTGGGGGGGTGCGTTAGACTGGTCTAAGGGGGTGTGTGCAGCCTCGCAAACTACATTCTTGCATATGAATGTGTGTGTGTGTGGGGGGGGGGGGGGGTGCGTTAGACTGGTCTAAGGGGGCGTGTGCAGCCTCGCAAACTACATTCTTGCATATGAATAGACTTAATAAAACCAAATCTGCGATTTTCGTGCTCTCGTGTGGTCTTTGTTTCCAAAGACAATCTTTTTAAATTTTCATTGTACTTCTATCATCATGTGACCGTTCTCATATTTTCCCGCCCCCCCCCCCCCCCCCCCCTACCAAATTCCTTCCGAATTGTTTTCCACCTTTGTACTTTAAGAAGTAGTGAAAATAAAATTGTCCTCGGTTCCCAATAAATGCGACGTTGAAATTTTAGGATGTGTCTATAATCCAAGGAATAATATATCGACTCAAAGTCTATGATTTTCCAAAACATTACGAAAACATGCCTATTCAAATATACTGAAAATTTTACCACCAAAAAATGAAAATTTTCAGATAAAAAATTCTGATATTTTTCATGTTTATGCTCAAAAACATAGATTGTGGTACGCGTTAGAACCGCCTCATCGAGGCGGTTCTAACGAGTACCCACAATCTATGTTTTTGAGCAGAAATAAGAAAAATAATGTATACCCCTGTAAACCCCAGTTTTACTGTATAAAAGTGCGGTTTAAGGGGGTAAAATTATGTAGGTATGTTTGCGTGATGATACGATTTTAGTATGCTGACTTCAGATTCATTAATAACTGTTTGTTTGTCAGACAACCCACTCAAATGGGGCGGAAACTAATTTTCGGTTTGCGATTAATAAAGTCTCCGAAGCTTAAATAAGACCACATTTTGTTGACTTTATATTATATGAACTCTCTGAGCAGACGACAGTCTTAATATTTCAGAAAAAAAGGATCACTGAACCCATTTGGATTACTTTAAAAATCGTTAACCGCTTGAGCCGCTGCTGGTGTGTGTGTGTGTGTGTTTGCGCGCGCGCGCGCATAGTAGGCTAAATTACATTGCTGTTTATGAAGAGAATAAATAAAAACAGAAGTGAAAATACCACGGAAATGCTGCAATCACGAAGCACAGCCATCCCGAGGTACCAAAAGACCGACAAATGAACAAGTCTCCTATTTTCGATATTTTGGCTGCTCTTTGTTTCCACAGGCAACATTTTAGAGATATTATTAAACATTTCATGCGCGTGAAATATCAGACCTTCCCTTCTGGAATAAATATCTGTGATTTATCGTCTGCTGGTATTTAAAGTCCATCAGAAAATAGGTTGAAATATACTCATTACGAAAACATGCCTATTGAAATACATTGAGTCTTTTACCACCAAAAAAATGAAAATTTTCAGTTAAAAATCTAATAATTTTTTCATATTTTTGCTCAAAACATAGATTGTTGTACTCGTTAGAACCGCCTCGGCGAGGCGGTTCTAACGATTCCAACAATCTATGTTTTGAACAAAAATAAGAAAAATAAAGTATACCCCTGTAAACCCTAGTTTTACTATATAAAAGTGGGGTTTAAGGGGGTCAACATTGTATAGGTACGTTTTCGTGATGGTTAGGTTTCAACAGTGAAACACCAATGGCTCGAGCATCTTTAGGACCATGGGAATTTATTCGAGACATTGTTAGTTTGAGCCACTGAGGGTTTATCATGGCGCCAGGTCAGGAAGCTAATAGTGATAATTTTGGGAAGTATTTTCGATCTTCTAGACAATAGTGGTATGTTTCGTGTTCTCATTATCGCCTCATGAATCGCCACACTTTCTCATGAATACACACAACATTTAATTTCATGATAAAAAAAAAAAAAAAAAAAAAAAAAAAAACTTTCCCTAAATATTTGTTTTCTTGAGCTATTCAAAGAATTTCGTAGGGACTCAAAAAATAATTCGAGTCATCCAAGGTAAACGTTCTATCGGTGTTCGAGTTATCGAGGTTTTAGTGTACTTTTAAATGGGTTGCGCCATGCGAAAGAGTACCTTCGGGCATTTGTGGAGTCTGATCAGGGCCTTCACTGTCCGTAAACCGAAACATTGGATATTGCAGAATGTATGGATCATCCGGGGGATTAAAGGCCCAGATGATGTTTTGCGCATGTGCGGGATGATCTGAATCTGCGCATTTTGCGCATGTTCGAAGGCACTTTTTAACTTGACGCGGCCATAATCTCATGTCGGAACTACTGGTCGCGGTTTACAAGCATAGTCACACATGGAAATAAGCCACATGCAGTTTGCGCCAAAACCAGGAAATTTTGTCAATCTGATAAGCTGCAATATCTATCATAAAAAGATATGTTGATTAAACTGCATCTGACTGGAAAATCAAGAAGCTCGCACACTCTCTTGTAGCCTTCATATCAATTCAGTGAGTTTTCATTTTGATTATATCGCACATGTCATTATCGATCATGACCCTAGCTGAAGTAAAAGACAGAGGAAGACACGCTTCGGAGCGCTTTAAGAATGTGTCCGCCACGTAATCCTACCCTTACTGTCTGTAAATGTTCCACGTACAGTCGAACCTCGATAGCTCGAACACCGATGGCTCGTTTACCATGGCTAATTCGAACTCGTTTTTGAGTCTACGAAGTTCTTCCGATAGCTCAAAAAAAAAAAAAAAAAAATATTTAGGGAAATTTTCTTATTTTAACGTGAAATTGTATGGTGTGTGTACTCATTAGAATCGCCTCATCGATGCGATTCTAATGAGTACACTCAACATACAATTATTGTGTAGAAAATCGAAAAAAAAAAAATACCTGAATTATTGCCATTTGCTTCCTGACTTGGCACCATAATTATCCCTCAGTGGCTCGAACCACCCATGTCTCGAACATTTTCTATGGTCCCAAAGATGTTCGAGCCATCGAAATTCGACTGTACTATGTCGGAGGTTAAGGAAAGACACAAAGGAGGCATCACCATGACAGAATATGCAAAACTGAGACTCCATAATAAAGGGATACTTTTACAAGTTATCTGACTCTATTTTAGTCATTTTTGTCATCTCGAGTGGATTACGTCAAATGGGAGCTAGAATTTAGAATCTGTTAGCCATTATTCACTGACTTTTGTTTGAGAGTATTCGAAAACTGAGCTAGGTTACTAATGGTTAGGTAAGGTTAGAAAATGGACATATTTAGTATCTATATCTTGTATTTGTAGTTAGCTTAAATAAGAATAAGTAATTCCATAAACACACCGCACCAAATGAAATATAAACAGTCCCGGTATTTACTAAGATGTTTGATAGGACCATGTTTGATAAGACAGAATATGCAAAACTGAGACTCCATAATAAAGGGATACTTTTACAAGTTATCTGACTCTATTTTAGTCATTTTTGTCATCTCGAGTGGATTACGTCAAATGGGAGCTAGAATTTAGAATCTGTTAGCCATTATTCACTGACTTTTGTTTGAGAGTCTTCGAAAACTGAGCTAGGTTACTAATGGTTAGGTAAGGTTAGAAAATGGACATATTTAGTATCTATATCTTGTATTTGTAGTTAGCTTAAATAAGAATAAGTAATTCCATAAACACACCGCACCAAATGAAATATAAACAGTCCCGGTATTTACTAAGATGTTTGATAGGACCATGTTTGATAGGACCAAATACTTAAGAGTTTATTTGCTTTTTTCAGTTCGTTTTTATGTTTTTTTTTTTTTTTTTTTTAAATTTTTTGTCGTCATAAATGTTCCTGATGTGGAATTCAAAGTTTTAAAAAGGTCTCCGATAATAAATTCGACTGTAGTGCTATTGAACCAATATGAGTTCTAGTTTACAGCTATTTGGCTAGTTCCGGGTTTTAGTTAGTTCCGAATAAGTGAAAAAATCGTCATCAAATGCATGACAGCGGTCAAATTTAAAAAGGAAAAAAAAACTGGTGTGGTTCTGTCGTTCATTTATTTTTCTTCACATATCAGAAAATAAATATGGGAAATATAACCTTATTGATCGATGCAATCCGATTTCCCCTAGCAACCCTACGCATAAAAAATAAATTTAGTAAATGTGTAAATAACATTCACCTACTAGTAGATATCTTTAACTAGACCGTCAATTAAAACATTGTTTTTTTTTTTTTTTTTGTTTTTTTTTTTTTGTTCAACTGGTTGGTGGAACATATTTTTCAACATCTGCTTAAATGCACCCTTCAAGGATTTTAAACCAAGTGCTTGTTTCCAAACATTAATCGATCGCTAATTTAGTCAGTTCCAACTGGAGACCAGGAGGTCGTGGGTTCGACCCCCGCCGAGGTCGGCAACATTCTTTCGTGGAGATTGATCATGAAATATTTTCTACGGTCATTCTTTCCCTTCCGCTGATTCAAAAAGGGCAGTTGTCAGTTTCTGGCGAAAGAATGTGTGAAAGAATGTGCACAATACTGGTTAACCGCTTGGAGGACTAAGCCTGCCCAGTAAACGTGTGGTTAGGTAAACTGACCGCGCTCGACATGACCCCATTTGGTTGACTGGGCCGTAAAACCTCAACACAAACAAACAAATGCAAGTATTTTATTTTCGGGCTTCAGAAGGGGGTATAATGTGACCCTATGTGCATACTCCTTGCAACTTCTTAAACCTCTCTGAAATATTTTTATGTTTGGAAGATAATTAAATCCAAAAAATAGGAGCTAAATCTTGCAGTAAGGATAGTGTACATGCCGAAAAATCGTTATGCCATGAATTGTGCGATTTTGGCTTTTAAGGTCTTTGTGAACCGGTCCCTTTGTGACAAATGTCTTTATATTGAATTGATTTTCTCCGTGACACATAATACAAGTTAATAAAAGTAATATATAGAGGCTGTTGCATTATCCGAGGGATTTTTTTTACAGCTCCCTCATTCATTATTCGGAACTAGCAAAACTATTCGGAACTAGCCAAATCAGTGGTATATTTCACAGTCATCGCAAGGGCAGATAACCAAAGAAGAACGTGGTGTGGTGTGGTATTTCAAGGAAGGATAGGATTCTGAATCAGCCAAAAAAAAATCAAGTTTTGATCAGCCAGTAATTTGGACATTGTTATGAAGCATAACCTTACCCGGAACTAGCCAAATGACTATTTATTCACCTTTTCATACTTTTTTTCCACGTATATTTTTCATCTCATAATATGACCGGAGTAATAATGCATTGGGTGAAAATGTGCATGACAGTCTGAATTTATACCCCAAAGTAAATCAGAAGAAATGAAAAAAACAACAACAAATACCCTAAAACAAATGGCATAACCTTAATGGCATATTAAACGTACTTTGGAGAGAGAAAAGGTACCTTCGAATATGTGCGCCCAGCGAAGATTCGGATCAGTGCGCATCTGATCAGAATCTTCATTGAGCGCAGTTTGGATGTTAAAGATGCAAATTTACTTCATGTGGGCAACGAAAAACGAAGACTGAGCAGACTGCTCGGATGCACAGACTAGTTTGAGCCTTCGTTGTTCGCACATGTCCGAAAGAACATTTTTTTTTTTTTTTTTTTTTTTCATGTAGTGGCTCATACATTTTATTTCTTTGTATACACAGTCGACTCTCGTTATCTCGAAGTCCAAGGGACCCTCTGAAATATTTCGAGATATCCGTACCTTGACATATCGGATTGGCAGAATTGAGGAAAAAAATTAATCGATTAACCACATTTTACAAGTGATTAACCACATTTCACATCACGAAAACATGCCTATATAATTTTGACCCCCTTAAACCCCACTTGTATATAGTAAAACTGGGGTTTACAGGGGTATACATTATTTTTCTTATTTCTGCTCAAAAACATAGATTGTGGGTACTCGTTAGAACCGCCTCATCGAGGCGGTTCTAACGAGTACCCAAAATCTATGTGTTGAGCAGAAATAAGAAAAATATCAGAATTTTTCATCTGAAAATTTTCATTTTTTGGTGGTAAAATTCTCAATATATTTGAATAGGCGTGTTTTCGTAATTACAAATGATTATGACATTTGACTCCTGAGGTTAGAGATATATTGAAAATATTTTGGAAAAGAGGAAAATTAAAGCAATTTTCTCCTCTTTCCACAATATTTTGTTACCTGTTGTTAGATTGCCATGTTAAAACAGGAGCCAGATTTTTACTTCGAGATAAGCGGTTATTCGAGATAAGCGAAGTCAATATAACGAGAGTCGACTGTATATAGCTCCTATCTGTGGCACAGTGTTTAATCCCCAGGCGATCCAAACCTGCAATAGCTATAGATCTGGGGACCTCGATGGCCTTGAAACATCATTAAAATTATACGATATTTATAAAACTGCACCAATATAGTGCAAACGCGTGGGGTGAAAATTTATTTGGCAAACACGGGAGAGATAATTTTCACGCTGTTCTATAAAACTAACAAAGTTCATAATTTGTCCATACGTTATCAATAAAATGACTGCTGGCACGAAATAAAGGGGCATTATCATTATATGTGGACAAAAGAGGCCCAGTCCAACCTACCAGTCAACGGAGTCTGGCCAGGATCTTCGTTACCTGCTAACAGAATCGTTGACTTCTGTAGAAGGTCTCGCAAAACGAAGAAGGTGTTGGTCGGACAACGACGAAAAGTGAGAACATCTTGGCACACACTGTTCGCACGTGCTATAATGGCCACTTTCTCTAACAAGGTATCCATGTTTGTCTTTATTTTACAGCGTTATATTGCTCGAGCACAATGCCATGTGAAATACCACATTTACCCTAAAGAATCTGACACCTCAACTCCTTACACTATTTATGTGAAATTTTAAAGGAGTCTATTTTACTATAATTTCATGTATCTAAAAACTGATGAATGAGCGTCAAACAGTGTAGAACCTGATCAGACGCCGCGTTCTGCGGCGTCTGATCTGGGTCTACTCTGCTTGCTCAAGCCTGTCTGTCCGAATACTCAGGGTATACACGGTAATGTTCCTTTTCAGAAAGTGTAAGTGGTAATGTATTATTGTTTGTTTTAGCTTCAATAGCTATGGATTTATAATAATGAATTGGTCCCGGAAAAAACTTGCAGAAGTCCATTTAAATATTGTTTTCACACGCGTCATTAATTATCAACACAGTCTTTGTTTCTTTTCTCATGGTCTGCGTGAATCGTTTTTTTTTTTTTTTTTGTTTTTTTTCCGCTTTGTTTAAAAATGAGTTCGGGCTATATGCATGTGAACAGAAAAAAATTCAGACAAACCTGTGAAGCCACGCAATATATTAATAGACTGGCTCCAGTCTCCAGTGACTTAATATTTTTCATATTCCTGTTTGATAATCCACCAGAATAAAACCAAAACAAAAATTTCATGACTATAAATACTGGTCACTCTACTGACCAGCCTTTATATGTTGACATTACTTTGGTTTTATTTTAGTGGATTATTAAACAGATTATAAGAAAAAAAAATAGTCACTGGAGACTGGAGCCAGTCTATGTATTAAGAGCATTTACTATACATTAGTATGTTCTACAGTCTACAGTGATTCTGTAAGGCATAACGAAAACACACCTATTCAAATATATTGAAAATTTTACAACCATAAAAAGGAAAATGTTCAGATAAAAAAAAATTCTAATATTTTTCATTTTTCTGCTCAAAACATAGATTGAGGGTACTCGGTAGAACCGCCTCGGCGCGGCGGTTCTAACGAGTACCCACAATAGATGTATTTTTAGCAAAATAAGGAAAATACTGTATAGCCCTATAAACCCGTTTTTAATCCCTCGCCGCGAAGCGGATGGGGGATTATAGAAATGGCCGTCGTCTGTCCGTCCATCCGTCTGTCCTTCCGTAACAATTTCTTTTCTGCTCCATATTTCTTGAACCCTTTGAAAGATTTTCATTAAACTTTGGTCAAATGTTTGCCTCAGTGAGTCGATGTGCAGAACCTAGTCAACCATGCCAACACAATGTCAGGGTCACAGGTCAAGGTCATGGGTTTGAGCCTTGAATTTTGTGTCCGCACCATATCTCTATACCCCTGGAAGGATTTTCTTTAAACTTCGGTCATATGTTTGCCTTAGTGAGACAATGTGCAGAACTCATAACTCAACCATGCCGACAAAAGGTCAAGGTCACAATTCAAGGTCACAGGTTTGAGCCTTGTCCGGTCTGTATCTTCTATACCAGTGGAAGGATTTTCTTTAAACTTTGGTCTAATGTTCACCTTAGCGAGACGATTTGCAGACTTAATAACTCAACCATGCCGAGTCAAGGTCAAGCGCACAGTTCAATGTCATGGATTTGAGTCTTGAATTACGTGTCCGCTCTGTATCTCCTTTACCCCTGGGAGGATTTTCTCTAAACTTTGGTCAAATGTTTACTTCAGTGGGACAATATGCAGAACCAATAACTCAGCCCTGCGGACTTAAGGTCAAGGTCACAGTTGAAGATCACAAATTTGAGCCTTGAATTTTGTGTCGGCTCCATATCTCCTTTACCCCTAGAAGGATTTTCTTTAAACGTTGGTCAAATGTTTGCCTCAATGAGATAATGTGCAGAACCCATAACTCAGCTATGCTGACTCAAGGTCAAGGTCACAGTTGAAGGTCGCCAGTTTGAACCTTGAATTTTGAGGTCGCTCCATTGCCAGTCAGACTGCCTTGTTAAATTTGGGTCAAATGTTTGCCTTAGTGAGATGATATGTAGAACGATGGAGACTCAAGGTCAAGGTCACAATTGAATGTCATCCGTCTCTTTCATGTTCGCCCCATATCTCCTGAACCCTTTGAAAAATGTTCATGAAACTTTGGTCAAATGTTTGCCTTAGTAAGTCGATGTGCAGAACCCATAATTCAAGCATGCCGACTCAAGGTCAAGGTCACAGTTAAAGGTCACGAGTTTGAGCCTTGAATTTCATGTTCACTCCATATCTACTGAACCCTTTGAAAGATGTTTATCAAATTTGGGTCAAATGTTTGCCTTAGTGAGATGATGTGCAGAATCCATAACTCAACAATGCAGACTCAAGGTCAAGGTCACAATTGAAGGCCAACAGTTTGCGCCTTGAATTTTGAGGCCGCTCCATTGTCATTCTGCGGCGGGGGATATAGCTATCCTTCAGACTGCCTTGTACTATACAAAATGGGGTTTAAAGGGGTCAAAAATATATAGGCGTGTTTTCGTGAAGGCGGACAGCGAAGTCCCTGATCAGAATGCACAAATGCATAGACCAATCCGGGTAACCCCCAAAGGCATATTTCAACATATCACGGCTCCAATACTTCCAGCGGAACGTAAAATAATGCTTTGTTTGTCATAAGCAAAGAACGAAGTCGGATCATCACCAGCATCAACGCAATCTGGGCCCAGTTGTTCAAAGCTAACGATGTCGTTAGTTAACGATTCGTTAAAATTTACATCGAGTGATACGCAAATATGCTGAAATTTTTTGCTGAAAAAATGTGAGTAGCTTTTGCAGTGCAAAAGCTACTCACATTTTTTCAGCAAAAAAATATCATAATATTGTATATTTAATCTGCTAGAACAGTTAACGAAATGATCCTTAACGAGCTCGTTAAGCTAACGACGCTTTGAGCAACTGGGCCCTGCTTGCAATTGCTGGAAGAATAGTTTGTTTATGCTATGGCTAAGTCATTGACACAGCGATACAGAAAATATGTGTGAATTTAAGCCTTTCAATAAAAGTCAGAAAGGATTGCCTTTGGAAACAAAGAGCACACAAAATCACGAAAATCGGAGACTCGGTTTGATTGAGTCTCTTCACATGCTGTAGTTTGCGAGGCTGCATACGCTCCCCTAGCGCCAGCTTAAGCGGTATTCGATTTTCAAAATAACCAGGATGGGCTCAATGATCCCAAAGAAAACTATGATGATGTACGGGGAGACTTTTTACGGCCGGCATAACTCCAGCTACCCTGAGTTTCTGAAATAGGCTCTTCCATCTCTGCATTTGGACACGTCCATTGCTGCCAAACGGGTGACATTTTTTGTAAATTAAGTACAGAATGGCAAACTATAGATCCTGATGAGACGACTCATTGTGAATCGTCTCATCTGGATCTCCACTGTCTGTCTTGGTCTGCTGAAAGAATTAAATGTACTTTTAACGTTTACTGCTCTCTGAGTTAATTACGCAAACGACTAACTTATGGTATATTTATGATTTTCCCCAGAAAATAGGCTTTGGTTTCTGATGCTAATTGTCTCCTACGGCGTTTTCCAGAAAAATGACTTTGGTATCTCATGCAAATTGTTTCCTGAGGAGAAAATTTTCATGAAATGTCAATGCTGCCTCTTTTCTGAGGAAAATAAGAAAAATATTTCAAAATGTCTTCCATTGACATTTAACCATAATGCAGGGCATTACTGAGACCTTGAACGGATGGACTCGTCTTCTATGCAGATGATGTAGTCATATTTCTTGATGCCAGATGTTCTTAACCCTTTAATACCTACAGACCAATAAAGATATTTTCTGCAAAAAAGTGCAGATCCAGATGAGACGGCTCGTTATCCCCTTTTTGCCATTCTGTTATGGATTTCTGACTAAACCCCTATTTGCAACAATGGATTTGTCCAAATTGAGAATTGGAAGAGTCCATTTCAGAAACTCAGGGGTGAAAGGGTTAATGCTGAGGAAGTCTGAATACAATCTCACAGATTAAAACACTAATATTGGCAAAAATTGTAGAGCCAGACAAGAGAGTCAGTGCTGAACAAACTCATCAGAATCTAGGCTGATTGTAAATTTTAAACACACTAATGAATTACCGAAGAAGGACCACACAGATGGCGAACAAAAATGACAAGACACAATGGCACTATTACAACAACCGACATATCAACAAAGAAGAATTTCAGCAGAGGAATTGCCTTGGAATATTCAGCAGAAAACTAGTTTTACAAGATCGAATCCTTGTCCTGAAGCCAAATATGCGAGAGTCCCTTTTTGGGTCAAAGGTGTACATACACTAAAATTTCCCTTAGATTGTTGTCCACGTGATTATCATTGACCAATGAAATCAAACCCCGCGTTTGTACGAAATTCAGCTAACGGTTATTTATAGCCGCGCTGTTCTTGTCGCTGTGACGTCGGAGTGCCGTGTAAAGAGGATTATCTGTAAAACCTTGACTGGGACATTGGCAAACAGTGCAGACTCAGATCAGACGCCACAGACCGCTGCGTCTGATTAGGGTCTGCACTGTTTGCTAAAAGGCTTGGATAAAGCATGTCTATTTTTGAAGAATATGGAGCCTTTAAATTACAGGAAGTTAAGGGTTAAATGAAACAGTCTTAAGTCCTTATTCAGGTGTATTTTCCCAGCCTACACTCTGAGACAATCAACCTACCAGTGCTGTCAGTGCTTTGATTGCTTCATATTGAGGTGTGCAAAGGTCATTATACGAAAGGCTTTATCAATTCAGAAGAATGGATGCACTTTCATTTTTATCACTCTTCTGAAAATGAGTCTGCTCTAAAGGGACAGAAACTAGCTACAGTCGAACTTCGATGGCTCGAACATCTTTGGGACCATAGAAAATTGTTCGAGACATAGGTGGTTCGAGCCACTTAGTGTTAATTATGGTGCCAAGTCAGGAAGCAAATGGCGATAATTTAGGGATTTTTTTTACTTTCTACACAATAATTGTATGTTAAATGTACTCATTAGAATCGCCTCGATGAGGCGATTCTAATGAGTACCCACAAGAAAATTTCTCTAAATATTTGTTTTCTTAAGCTATCGGAAAAACTTCGTAGGGACTCAAAAACGAGTTCGAATTAGCCATGGTAAACGAGCCATCGGTGTTCGAGCTATCGAGGTTCGACTGTAGACTGGTCCGGAAATAGTTCACCTACTGAGTGTTCATTGTTTTTAAAGGTTTACCCCGTTAGACTTGTGAATTTATTTGTCATCAGTGCAGTAACTGTACCTGGCGTATAGCCTCAAAGTATTTCACTATAGTGAGCCATATTTTGGTTTCTTTATATTCCGGGAGTCTATTCCGGGATTTTTGACAAATAAATCATTTAAGGGCCACTTCAGAGGCCTAAATAGCCGAAATTAGCTAGTCCGGCCTAAACAAACTTCGATACTTCACTTTTGACGTATTTTCAGATGTGTGTGTGTGTGTGTGTGTGTGTGTGTGTGTGTGTGTGTGTGTGTGTGTGTGTGTGTGTGTGTGTGTGTGTTAATTCTTCCATCCCTAAATATGTCCTCGTGGGAGTTGTTGTTACGTGACAGGCTATAGAGCCTCTACTACTGTAACCATAATAAAATTTACCTTATGTATTTGGATGGACAGGCATAAGCTTCCATCCTTTATGTAGACTTGTTTAAGCTTTAGGAGAAGCATGTTAGGGAGTTAAAATGTCCCAATTCTTTGGGTATATACGGCATTTATGTCCTGGAGAGTGCGTCGTTTACATTTGCGTGACTTTACAGTGTAATAGAAGTATACTTTAGACGGTAAGGCATAGATTGCTTAAGAGTTTTATTCCAAAGTCATTCTATTATCACGTTCCAAGGTGAATATTGGCCTACATACTTTCATATGTAAAGATGCTTTCATGAATAAATAAAAAGAAAATACTTAATACTGTATCGAGGCAAATAAACATCACAAAGTACTTTGATCTGAAACAGCATGGGAGCACTTTGACTTACATACTCCTGTTGCTTCATTTGGTGCTCTAAGTTCACACGTAACCCTTCTTTAGAGCCCAACTCTAGATATTTTTGTTTATGAAATATGGCAATCTTCAGTTTTTAAAGCTAGGCCTTATACCTTATAATATAAAATAATAACATCTATATCTACAACACGTCATGTGGTCTTAGTCACAGCATGAGTCTCAGGTGGTAAATTTTGCATACTTGCAGCGGTAACTTTTATGGACTTGTAGTGGTAATTTTATGGACTTGTAGTTGCAGCGGCATTCTACAAATAATACAGTTAGTAAAATCCGTATTTAGGCCTCATGATGACAAAAAGTCGGCAGCTGTGTTTGAAGCATAGCCGTTTAAAGTGTATTGCGTATTTTTGTTTCTCTGCATTTGGTGAAAAGCAAAACAAAAATATGTAAACAAAGCAAAGACAAAAACAACAACAACAAACAAACAGACAGACAAAAAATATAGCAGACTCCGCTAGGAGTATACCTCGCATATAACTTTATGGTTCTGGATTTTCCATAGATAGTAGTGTTATGAGATAAGGAATTCTGTCTTCTGTATGCCTATATTAGTACCTTGACAAGATATTGATGTTGATGGTGTTATTGTAGACAAACGCGTTGTTTTCTTTTTTAACCAGCTTTATCAATTTAATTATATTGCACGTTTAGTGGAAGCTAATGATTAATATTCCCTCCATGAATATTTGCCGTATTTCCAAGGACAGCCTTTTGTACTTTATTTCCAATCGTCCACTTAAGAAACTGAAGTGCAGCTTTGAAAACATCAAAGGAATAGAAAATTTATTCTTCCAATCATGCTTGCACTCCTTCCTCTTAAGGTGTAAAAGGATGAGAAAAATCTGTAAAAAATATCCGGTCGAGTGCCCCTACCTGAGATTACACCCAGGACCCAGGGATTACAAAGCAAGCACACTACTACAGGGCTAAGGGGCCCAGACCAGTTAGACTGGTCAGTTAGGAACTCCATATACCTATTTACATGTTTACGCATTTATTGGCCATCCCACAACAAAGCCTCGGTGGCTCAGTTGGATGCGCGTCCGACTGGAGACCGGGAGGTCGCGGGTTCGACCCCCGCCGAGGTCGGCAACATTCTTTCGTGGAGATTGATCATGAAATATTTTCGAGGGTCATTCTCTCCCTTCCGCTGATTCAAGAAGGGCAGTTGTCAGTTTCTGGCGAAAGAATGTGCACAATACTGGTAAACCGCTAAGAGGACTAAGCCTGCCCAGTAAATGTGTGGTTAGGTAAACTGACCGCGCTCGACATGATCCCATTGGGTTGACTGGGCCGTAAAACCTCAACACAAACAATTCCACAACAAAGGAACAGACGTAAAGCTGTGCAAAATCAAATGAACTGAAGATGTTGGCTTCTGTCATTTTAAATTTACTCACAGAATACATGCTCTCAAAAGGACCCTGTACTGAAATTATCAAATTATCATTGTTCTATATTTTTCACATGAGCGTTTTGTAATAAACTTGAAACAGTCTTGATCTAATCAAGTTTTCCACTTGCATTGCTCCGTGACAAATAAAGCAATCACTGACTCCAATGGCACATAGATATTGTCGTCTGTTTTATGCCATTAAACTTCCGTTCAACGTCTAATGAATTTTCTCAAATTCTTTTCCCAAGACAAAAATGAACATTTAAAAAACGTGTCTTTAATCAAGCAAATTCATTAAAAAGAATTCACAGCGCATTCCTCGCGTATTGAACAAACCATTATTCCGCCAGCATTAGAATGTTCCCAAGGCGAAAATGTCACTTTTGTGTTCTCACACTTTGAACAAACATTTTGTCGTATGTATGTTTGGTATTACGTCGGTCACATATATTTTGTGTGCCGATTATAACACCTTTTCTTGTTCCGTATTTCATTCAAACAGATTGACTTGAGCAAATAATATAGACGCAGATCAGATGCCACAGAAAATGGCTGGCATCTCATATTATGAAAACACGCCTATTCAAATATATTGAAAATTTCATAATCAAAAACTGGAAGTGTTCAGATTAAAAATCTGATATTTTTCAAATTTCTGCTCTAAACATTGATTGTGGGTACTCGTTAGAACCGCCTCGGCGAGGCGGTTCTAACGAGTACCCACATTCTATGTTTTTGAGCAGAAATAAGAAATATACCCTTGTATACTCCAGTTTTACTATATAAAAGTGGGGTTAAAGGGGGTCAAAATTATATAGGTATGTTTTCGTGATGTAAGGTCCACACAAGCAAGCAGCTACTCAAGGGTAGACTTTCATTCTCTGGCGTATTTGTGTGGAACAACATTTCTATTACTATTAAGAACTCGCAATCATTAGACATTGTGGTGAAAATCTCTCTCTCTCTCTCTCTCTCTCTCTCTCTCTCTCTCTCTCTCTCTCTCTCTCTCTCTCTCTCTCTCTCTGAATGCTGTACCATTTTAAAACATTCCAACATTGTTTAACATAGAGCTGTACAGCCAACACTATCCGGTGTGCTTGCAACACATTACATAAAAACAGTCTTTGACATTTAACCCATTTGCGCCTTGCGTCCTTTTACAGGAACCTTGGCAAACTGCGTAGATCCAGTTCAGACACCACAGAACGCGGTGGCTGATCAGGATCTGCACTGTTTGCTTTGAATATCGAAATATGGTCTGCTCTGTTTGCATTGAATATCGGAATAGAGTCTGCACTGTTTGCATTAATGTCGGAGTTTCTTTTAAAGCAATAAGAACAAAAACACAAACCGCGGACACCCTTTAAATTGGAAATGGAACTATTGAAATAATGAAGCAGAAAAATCTATTCGTCATTAATAGGTTGATATAGAGCTGTACAGCCAAAACGATCTGATGTTCTTAGGTCCAAGATACAAGGTGAAAGAATATATATTTTTACGTCTGTTTTCAAATATACAGCGTTATTTAAAGGCTCCATATTCCAAAAAAAAATAGACATTTTATTATCCGAGAAAGGTTTAATGAATTAATATATAGTATTAATACCATCACAAAATGTGGCATCTGACAAAATTTCAGTTAGTATCTCGTTTTTGAACTGGATCAAAAATGAAATGATTTTTTTTATCGTATCTCTGAATTAATGTTGCTAACATTAGTTCAAAGATACAATAAAATCATTTAATTTTTGATCCAGTTAAAAAAAAAAACTAGAGACTAACTGAAATTTAACAGGATTTAAGATGCCACATTTTATGATCGATTTAATACCATATATCAATTCCTTAAACCTTTCTTAGATAAAAAGAAATGTATATTTCATCACGAAAACATGCCTATATAATTTTGACCCCCTTTATCCCTATTTTTATATAGTAAAACTGGGGTTTACAGGGGTATACATTATTTTTCTTATTTTTGCTCGAAATAGACTTAGGGAACTCTTAGGCGGTTCTCACAAGTACCCATAATCTATGTTTTAAGCAGAAATATGAAAAATATCAGAGCTTTTTATCTGAAAATTTTCAGTTTTTGGAGGTGAAATTTTCTAGATATTTGAATAGGCGTTTCATAATGTTTTAGGAATATGGAGCCTTTAACATTAGCCTGAATGCTATTATACCGACAAACTAAAAGCCTAAAACTATACATGTAATAAAAGTAACAAATCACAGCATGCAAGAGAATATATCACAGGTACGATAACAATCACAGAGGATAATATGAGCAAAAGTTCCTTTCCTTAGAGGCAAGAAACGGCACAAATGTAAATGTAAATCCGAGCACAATGTAAGCCCTTCTCCCATGCTACATTGAAACACGTTACATAAGAAACTCTTTGACAGTTCATGCTGTGACAAGACATACAAATGATTTAGAAACACGACACTGAACTCTTTTTATCTCTTGATATAAGCGAACATAAGCACTTTTAAGTGTTTTCTAGAAAATTTGATGATTGTGCTATTTCTTTTTGTTTTGATGAAAGCCGATTTTATATATTTCTCAATAATGTTAGGTAAAATAAGTTGTTCTATTAAATCGTGTGGGTGTCTTATAATATAAACTCTGCAAACACTGATTTTGAAAGACGCATGTGTCAGAGTTAATAAGTAAGGGTAGGTAAACTCGTGTAAATTCAGCAAAAAGCGTTTTCTTGGTATAGTATATATGGACAGCGCCATGCCAAGACGTGTTTTCGGGCATATGCGGATTGCGCAGGCCCAGATCAGCCTGCGCTTCCGCGCAGTCTGATCAGAGCCTTCACAGTCCGCTTACAGAATTACTGGATAACACAGACTGCAGCAATAAAGAGCAAATGCCCGGATGATACTTTGCGCATGCGTGGGGTGAATCTGAATCTGTGCATCTTGCGCATGCTCGAAGACACCTTTTTGCTTGGCGCAGTCCAATTACGTGAATATACTATGATGCAATAACATTTATTTTAATAGTTGTGAACAAATTGCAGAAAACAATTTCACAGTTTATGTTTCCTGAAAATGTTGAGAAAAAAATTCAAAAGTTGTCTATGCATGGCCATTTTATTGTCATCGAAATTAAATATTAGAGAGATAACATACATTTGTATTTGAGGCTGTTCAAGCCAGCTGTTTACCAGTTTTGTAAATGAGCTCATTCAATGATTTTGTGCCATTGATGAGGCCTAATTGGTGAGGCTTAATTGACCGAAACTAGCTGGTCTGGCCCAGAAAACATGACACTCCAGCTGTTTGTAGTTTTGTCAGTGTGTTCATTGTTCTCAAGTGCTATTCCTTTTAGAAACGTTTTATCTTCGCCACAGCTAGTGTTAGTGCCGCCGAGTGGCGGCCGTAAAACATTTCCTCGTATTTCATTGTAAAGTACAAATAGTTTATTGGTCCTTTGTAATCATTGAGACTATACGGGATTCATTAAAGGTTCCATATTCCCCAAAATTAGACATTTTATTATCCAATGAAGGTAAAATACAAAGAAAGATATAAATTGATATATTAATACAATCATAAAATATAACACCTGACAGGCTGTAAAATTTCAGTTAGTCTCTCGTTTTGGAAATGATATGTTTTTATCGTATCTCTGCATTAATGTTGGCAACATTAATTCAGAGATACGATGTAAAAAAAAAAAAAAAAAAAAAAAAAAAAAAAAAAATTTGATCCAGTTCAAAAGCGAGAGACAAACTGAAATCTTAAGGCTGTCAGTTGCCACATTTTATGATGGTATTAATACCATATATCAATTAATTAAACCTTTTTTTGGGATAAAAAATGTCTATTTTTGAGGAATATTGTGCCTTTAAAATTAATATGATGGTCACTGACGAGGCCCAATCGAGCTGATGTGGCCTTGTTTTCAGCTGTTTTCAGTTTTGTATTTCCTTGGGACCTTTACTCATATTTTTTTGAGTGTGTTCATTGCTATCAAGGGTCATTCCTTTATATAATTTATTTACCATCATCCCTTTAAGCTGCCTTATTGTCACTCAAGAGTAATTCAAGCTATACTGTACAATCACTGAGTAAATGATGAGATGTTACGCCGCAAGTAATAACCTGTAATCACGCTGGACTGTACTTTATTGGAAATTTACCGAAGGAAAACAGCCATTTTATACCAGCATCATCCTTGCGTGTTTGATGCATAATCTCGTTCAACTACTATTTTTTTTTCAAGTTAAAAGATTGATGATATTTGAACAATAAGTCATGCGTAACATGGGAAAAAGGCCATTTTGCCATATGCGAACAGGGGTCTAGATGTGCGTGCACATCCAGGCAGTCTGCCCTCGCTGTTAGTCGACATATTCTACAATGTCTATTGATTCTGTAAGGGGGCTGAACAGGGCCTGCGTTGTCTGCAAACTGCATCAGGGCCATTCTCGTGCGTTGCGCATCAATAACATTTTGCAATGATCTTGTGTGCCAAAAATTCTTTTTTTTTTCTCAGTGTTCCCAACTCAGTTGTTTTTCGTCAATATTTTCTCTTTATTATTTTGGTAGACCCATTAATTTGAGCGTATAACGAAAGAAGACAATCTTCGGCATCAGTCTGTTGTAATCTGGCGGGCAAAGGTTCAGTATTTGCTCTAAGTTTTCGGTAAGTCAGGCCTGAGCAAACAAAATAGACACCATTACGAAAACACGCCTATTCAAATATATTGAAAATTTTACAACTAAAAAAGGAAAATTTTCAAATAAAAAATTCTGACATTTTTCATATTTCTGCCCAAAACATAGATTGTGGGCACTCGTTAGAACCGCCTCGGTGAGGCGGTTCTAACGAGTACCCACAATCTATGTTTTTGAGCAGAAATAAGAAAATTAATGTATACTCCTGTAAACCCCAGTTTTACTATATAAAAGTGAGGTTTAAGGGGGTCAAAATTATATAGGTATGTTTTCGTGATGCAGATAACGCAGAGTCTGCAAGGTCTACATTGTTTGTTGCTCATCTAGCAATGGTTTAGGCACACTAGAAGGTAGTGCATAAAATGAACATTTTAAAATTTAGGACAAGTATGGTAAGGAGTAAAGATGTCCGAATAATTAGGGTAAATAAGATATATGGAAAAGTAATGTAATTCTACAACTGTCATTAATGCACCAGTTATTAAAAGGGGATAATGGGGACAAAGCGGGGCCGTGATTTAACCTCCGATGAGTTTTGGCAATGTCGTAGATGTGCCGGGGTATCAATAACCAACCAAATGTCTTTAAATTAGAGCCACATCAACCTAAGACTTTAGTTTTCTAATAGCCTGGCCCATACTGCCAATGATACTTTACCTTTGAATTTATCTGTATCGAGTAAACTAGACCTTTAATTACGAAAAACGATACAGGTTGAGTTTTGCAACAGAGAGTAGACTGTTCCAGGAAACAAAACCTGGCCTCGGAGTGGAGAGGCTGTTAGCAGGGATTTTACCATAAATTTGTCCCCGCAGTTCAGGGCGTTTAGCAGGGCTTTAAAATCTGAAAAATTAAAAGCCCTGTAGGGGCGGGACTACAAATGACTGATGCATAAATACAAAGACTTGGATTCCATGTTACAGTAAAACTTCAATGACTCAAACACTGATAGCTCGTGTACCATGGCTGATTCAAACTCGTTTTTGAGACCCTAGGAAATTCTTCCGATAGCTCGAGAAAACCAAAGATTTAGAGATATTTTAGGGAAATTTTCTCGATGCGATTCTAATAAGTACACTCAGCATATTATTATTTTATAGAATATCGAAAAGACATCTTTAACGTATACCCATTTGCTTCTTGCCCTGGCGCTATGGTTAGCCCTCAGTGGCTGGAACCGCCCATGTCTAGAACATCACGAAAATATACCTATATAATTTTGACCCCCTTAAACCCCACTTTTATATAGTAAAACTGGGGTTTACAGGGGTATACATTATTTTTCTTATTTCTGCTAAAAACATAGATTGTGGTACTCGTTAGAACCGCCTCGCCGAGGCGGTTCTAACGAGTACCCACAATCTATGTTTTGAGCAGAAATGTGAAAAAAATGTCAGAGTTTTTATCTGAAAATTTTCAGTTTTTGGAGGTGAAATTTTCAATATATTTGAATAGGCGTGTTTTCGTAATAATAAATTTGCATAGTCTTAAAGATATTCAAGCCATTGAAGTTCGACTCGCATATGTATTATACAGTGGGGCCTCATTTCAATGTTGTTTCGTATCACAGAGGACTTGTGAAGGAGGATTGGTGTAATTCTGGGATAATTGTTCTTATTTGCCAATAAAAAAAAAACATGTTGTTGGTACTTATTAGAAACGCCATCCCGAGACTAATATTGTGGGTACTCATTAGTTGCTAGGCCGAGTACTCATAATATCTGTCATTTATGGAGGAATAAGCAAATTTCTACCAGAATTATCATCAAACACTCCTCCGCGGATGCGCAGGCTGATCTGAGCCTTCGCTGTCCGCATATGGCGAAAGACATGTTTTTGTATGGCGCGGCCCGATTTTTGTTACTCGAGATACGATCTGCTCATAGACTTCTTGGAAGATTTTTCTTACTAGAACATAATTACACCAATGGTATTCTTTTTATTGACAGAAATTTGTCTGACTACCGTGTCAAGAATATATTTGTCAAAACTGCTGAGATACAGGATAGGCGAGTGGTCTGTTCTTTGAGGTGTCACGCTAGGGGCGGAATTCAGCTAATAACTTCATTGCTCAGAGCCTTTTTAATCTCCCTTTATATATGTCTGGATAAGGCCCAAAGACCTACCTAAAATGACACCAAAAGTGGTACCACTCACTAATGATTTTATTGTCCTCATCACGAAAACACGTCTATATAATTTTGACCCCCTTAAGCCCCAGTTTTATATAGTAACACTGGGGTATACAGGTGTATACATTATTTTTTTCGTATTTCTGCTCTAAACATAGATTGTGGGTACTCGTTAGAACCGCCTCGACAAGGCGGTTCTAAGGAGTACCCACAAACTGTGTATTGAGCAGAAATATGACAAATATCAGAATTTTTTATAAAAAAAATTTGATTTTTTTTTTTATAGTAAACTTTTCAGTATATTTGAATAGGCTTGTTTTCGTAATGTTACATAGGTGAGGTACAAGATAGATCAAAGGCAGATTACAGAGAGATGAAAGGCGGATCCCAGCTGGAGTTTAAAAAGAGGCCTGCTGAAGGGTAATAAATTTTGTAGGACTATTACTGTGCCACAGCTCATATGATATTATCTATGGATTAGATGGATAAGCCAGCACTAAATTCTCGTATTGGACCTCTACCTGTCCATCGTTTATTGGCAGTATAACAGGTTTTGTTGTGTCAAGCCTCTTAACATTAATAAGATAATGACCGAGGCACATCTTAGTTTTATATTAATTATGTTGAAAGGGACGTAAAACACCAAATCATCATCAAATCATCATCATCATCATCATCAGTTAAGGGGTCCTCTGTTATCTTTGGTAAACCCCAAGGTTGTCTTTAAGTATTTTAGGGGACTGGATACATCTGATAGATTTTCCGCCATTTTGTACAAGGGAGACAACTACAGACAACCCTCTTTATATCGACACTCGAAACAACTACAAAATTCCTTATAATGACAGTTTGGCTGTCACGAAACCTTCGCTTAAGAGGTAGGAATTAGTCACAAATTAAGCAAGAATTTTGTTTTTAATACTTTAAAGAAATATATGTTTTGGATATTTGTTAGAATCGCCTCAGGCGATTCTAACAAATATCCCAAACATTTGTTCTATGATATATGTTAAGAACAAACGATCTTTCTCACATATCAATTTGCTCATTAAGTATCCTATTTAACAGCTAATTCATTTTAATGACAACGTCTTTGGGAACAAATGCTGTCGTTGTAACGAGGGTACCCTGTATTGTGACTTCCTGTTTGCGTTCCAGTACACTAAGTTCTTTCTGAAAAGGAATCTTCTCTAAAAGGAAGGAATTTGCTACCACTGGGAACACATTCTCTCCTTTTAGAGTTGACCCTGTTTCAGAAGGGAGGTTAAACAACTTCGACAGAGTTACCTCCCCTGAAAGGATATGAATTCCCTTAAGACTTGTCTTCAATGGCTGGATCATCGCCTGCCCAATGTATAGAAGGAATAAAAAATTGACCCGTGTATCTAGTTCTAAACCAATTTTTTGCCCACGTAGCAGAATTTATTCGAATAAATTATCACGAAAACATACCTATATAATTTTGACCCCATTAAACCCCACTTTTGTACAGTAAAACTGGGGTTTACAGGGGGTAAACATTATTTTTTCTTATTTCTGCTCAAAAACATAGATTGTGGGTACTCGCTCGAACCGCCTCAACGAGTCGGTTTTAATGAATACCCACAATCTATGTTTTGAGCAGAAATATGAAAAATATCAGATTTTTTTATGTAAAAATTTTCAGTTTTTGGAGGTGAAATTTTCTATCTTTTTGAATAGGCGTGTTTTCGTAATGATGGCTTCCGCCATCATCAACTCAAATTAAAAGAAGCCAGATTTGGTTTTATTTTAGATAACAGTAGTTTGAGGTATAGTGTGTTTAAATATAAGGAACATACAGCAAACTAAATCATTTTTGCACTGTCGCTAATATTACGTTAGCAGTAGTTTCAATTATCAGCGTTAGAGTAAACTGTAACAGGCATGGACGAACTAACCACCCCTCACAAATAGTACATCTGAGATATTAAATGAAAACCGCGACGACGGAACTTGGCCGCAGGCTTGTAAACAGTCCAGCAGACATTTTGAAATATTTGTCTTTTTTTTTTCGAGAAAATAGGCCTTGACATTTCATGCAAATTGTCTCCGAAAGCGACAGTTTGCATGAAATATCAAAGCCTGTTTTCTGAGAAAAAATGTCTACTGTTTGTCGCATGTTGAATTAGCCGACAGTGTGGTGAAGGAAAACTCTCTTAAAATCAATTCTCAGAAATACTAAGCGAAGATGATATTTATGAAAGGAAATATGGATATCGGTTGCATGATAGAAGAATTATGTGTCGTTATAATAAGGAAGTGTGACTAGAACAATATTACTACATTTCTCTACAATTACCATTTGCGGGGGATTTAAGGTGAATTGATACACTTTCAGGGACTTGTTCCCTCTCCCCCCCCCCTCCCCCCCTCCTCCCCTTCCTTCTGAAATGCCGAAAGGAATAAAAATGCCAACAGGAAAGAAAAATTTGGTCGCGTCAAGCAAAAAAATGCCTTCGAACATGAGGAAAATGTGCGTAGTCACATCATTCCGCACATGCGCAAAGTCTCATCCGGGCATTTCCTTTCCATTGAAGTATTCTACAATATCCAATGATTCTGTGGACAGCTTAGGGCCTGTTCAGTCTGCGCATGCGCGCAGTCTGACCTTGGCCTTCGCTGTCCGCACATGACCTGGAGGTACATTTTCGCTTTGTGGGTTTATAAAGGTTCTGAGCAAAGGGACAATATCTTCTATTAACATCATTTTCTGCCTTCCCCGCACCCATCTCAACAATCATCCCCACACCGCGCTTTTAACTATATAAAGTGGTGAAATGCGGAGTGCCTAAATTCCGAATCAATGAATCTTTCCCTTTTCATGGTTGCGTGAAAACAAGTCGGAAATAATTGTTTATTTGTGTTGAGGTTTTACGGCCCAGTCAACCCAATGGGGTCATGTCGAGCGCGGTCAGTTTACCTAACCACACGTTTACTGGGCAGGCTTTGTCCTCTAAGCGGTTAACCAGTATTGTGCACATTCTTTCGCCAGAAACGGAAATAATTAATGGAACCGTTTTCTTTATTAACCCATTTATGCCTAGCGTCTCATAAAAGGGACATTGGTAAACAGTGTAGACCCAAATCAGACGCCGCAGACCGCGGCGTCAGATCAGGGTCTATACTGTTTGCATTAAGTACGGGAATGTCCGTAAAACATGGTAACAAATAAAACTAATCAGACACCTCTTTTACTGGAAATGGACCGGTCCAAAAAGTTAATGTAGAAGAGTCCACTCGGCATAATTGGGTTGAACTGCCCACTGAAAAGAGGACAATAATTCTTTTTTCTCTGTGAAAAATGGAAAAGAAAAACAATAATTTTCATGGTATAGCATCAAAACAGGTATACGAGACGGAACACGCAATGTACACGTTTGATCGGAGAAGCAGGACAAAACCTATCTTTTAAAGATCAGAGAGAAATAGTTGAACATCAGAACATTGATACAATCAATACACATACAATCAATCCATTGACTGTGTACTAATATTAATATTTCGGTAGCAAGTTAAAGTCATAGCCGGCTTAGGCATTTCTATGTACAGGGATTATGAATTATACATGTATGACCTCAATAATCGGAAAATGGCACAGATGATACCAACTGGGCTGCGTTCAGTTAAGCGAAACTATTGCAAACTTTCCGTTCATTTGTGACACTTGTCGGCGGACGGTAGCTAGTATCCGCAAACTATTCTCAAGCTGTCTTTTAGCACAACCAAGATGGCGACCTCTGCAAATGAAATGCGTATATGCTTGTTCGTCACAAACATATGGAAATGTGTAGTGGGTTGTTATTATATAGTCGGTCCCATATAAAATTAATAATGATATAATTTATTCGATGTGACACCAAGTCTCGCCAACGCGAATAACGGCTACTCTCTAATTTGAGGTCACATAAGACGGGTTAATAATAACCGTTCGGAAGATGCAAAATAGTTTGGGAAAACGCTTGCAAATGATTTGCTTTCATCACGAAAACATGCCTATATAATTTTGACCCCCCTTAAACCCCACTTTTATATAGTAAAACTGGGGTTACAGGGGTATACGTTATTTTTCTTATTTCTGCTCAAAAACATAGATTGTGGTTACGCGTTAGAACCGCCTCGCCGAGGCGGTTCTAACGAGTACCCACAATCTATGTTTTGAGCAGAAATATGTAAAAATATCAAAATTTTTATCTGAAAATTTACCTTTTTTTGGTGGTAAAATTTTCAGTATATTTGAATAGGCGTGTTTTCGTAATGGATGTAATTTATTCGATCTGACATCAAGTCTCGCCAACGAGAATAACGGCTACTCTCTAATTTGAGGTCACATAAGACGGGTTAACAATAACCGTTCAGAAGATGCAAAATAGTTTGGGAAAAACGCTTGCAAATGATTTGCTTTAATGAACGCAGCCCTGGTGTATAGTAAAGCGTGAAAACCGACCACACCCGCATGTATGTCAATTATAGGAAGGCCGTAACAATATCTTGTGGCTACTAAATCGCTTTATAAATACAGTAAATACAGATATAATTCAAAATGGATAGAACAGAGCTTTCACTCTTAGCAGGACTTATGGGGAATCGATACATTTTCATGGGAGGTAACTCTTTCAAAATTGATTAACATCTCTTCTGAAAAGGGATTTACTCTAATAGGAAAGAATTTGCTCCCCTTAGGAGACATTTCTTTCCTTTCAGAGTAGACCTCTTTTCCGAAAGTGTGAAAGGGGTACTTTTCCGAAAGTGTGAAAGGGGTATGTGTGAGAGAATGAGTATTGATATTTAAAAAAAAATAGTTCTAATAATAGTGAAATGGCATTTAGCCATTGCACATTAGTTAAAAAAGTTTTTAAAATGATATGAGTAGTTCGAGCCACTGAGGGTTAATCATGATGCCAGGTCAGGAAGCAAATGGCAATAATGGTTTCTTCCCGATCTTCTAGACAATAATAGTATGTTGGGTATACTACAATCTCATGATAAAATAAGAAGATTTCCTTGATAATTTGTTTTCTTTAGCTATCGGAAGAATTTCGAATGAACTCTAAAACGAATTCAAGTTAGCCATGGTAAACGAGCCATCGGTGTTCGAGCTATTGAGGTTCGACTGTAACTTGTGTCCAATCCCTTTGATTAATGCTGCAATCAAATATGTTAAATCTACATTTAGCAAGAGCTGGATGTGAGGAAAGCAAAGAGGATGCAGAAAAATCGTCTCCCTTGTAAAAATGTCTGAAAATCTACGCGGTGCACCTATTCACCTTAAAAGTTATTGATTCAATGTAACCAACCCAGATTTAGATTTAGAACGCTGTGCTGGCCAACTTCAGTTTGATTTGATAGGACCTTATTTATCTGTTTCATAGACAGTTTTATCCTCTTTAATCAACTCACACTTAAACAGTCTTAGAGTGGAAACAAGGGGTCAGACAGAAAGGACTTGAATCAGCAGGACGTATATGGAACCCATGGAACATAATTTCATGAAAAAGGATGGGGAAGGGATTGGGGCTATGAAAACGTAATAATTGATGAGAGTTTTAGTCAAAAATATTTTTCTTAGTTGTAGACAAATTTTAAAAGTCCAACAGTGGCATCTTTTATTTCACAGAATATAAGGTTTGATATTTCATCGGCGTTTTCTCCACTTTGAATGACACTTCACTCCTTACTTCCTGCGAAAATTAAGAAAATACATTCTGCTGTTATTTATAATCAGATTTAAGACATATAGACCGACAGACCACTTTCAAGTTCAGATACTCTGTGATTTACCTGTACTAAATTAGGCTCCGCCCCTTTCCAGTGAGTGGTCTAGTTAGCAAAACGCTGGTACCAAATTACTTTTGAGATCCTAAAACACGACAAAAAATAGTCACCACTTTATATATTAAAAGGGAACTGGAAAGGCGACTCTGACAAAATTTTCTTGCACCCCTACTGAAAAAGAGGTCTACGATGAAAGGAAGGACTTTGCTAGGACCCTGAGAGAAGCAGATAGAACTTTTTCATCACGAAAACATGCCTATATAAAGTTGACCCCCTTAAACCCCACTTTTATATAGTAAAACTGGGGTTTACAGGGGTATACATTATTGGTCTTATTTCTGCTAAAAAACGAGGCGGTTCTAACGAGTACCTACAATCTATGGTTTGAGCAGAAATATGAAAAATATCAGAATTTTTATCTGAAAATTTTCATTTTTTGGTGGTAAATTTTTCAGTATATTTGAATAGGCGTGTTTTTGTAATGTATAGTAGACCTCTTGTCAGACAGGGGTTGGTGTATATGAAGGCAAAAGGAAGTCACAAGCCTCTCTTGTACACTGGCGGAAAATCTACCAATTGCATCCGGGTCCTCTTAAGATGGAATCATGGGCTCAGATAGAGTGAACCCTCGTTACAACGACAGCATTTTTTCCTAAAGACGTTGCCATTAAAATGAATTTGCTGTTGTACAGATACCTAATGAGCAGATTGATATGTAAGAGTCTTGTTTTGTTCTTATTTCCTCATACGAGATAGAACATATGTTTTGGAATGTTTCTTTAAAGTATGTAATACAATATTCTTGCATAATTTGTGACTAATTGTTACCTTTTAAGCAACGTTTTCGTGACTGTCAAATTTTCATTTTAACGAATTTTGTCGTAGTATCGAGTGTCGGTATAAAGATGGTTGCCTGTATTAGAATGAATAGAGGTGAGCGATATCATCGATACAGCGCGATATCCTGATATACAGTCAACTCCCGTTATCTCGAATTTCAAGGGATTCACTGAAACACTTCAAGATATCCGTACTTCGACATATCAGAGTTGAGAGAGTGAGGAAAACAAAAATTGAACAACCAGATTTAACAAATGAATATGTAATTTGACTCCTGAAGTTAGAAATATATGTATAAAAAAATGTGGAAAAGAGGAGAAATTGCTCCTGAGGAGCAATTTCTCCTCTTTTCCACATTATTTTGTTACCTGTTGTCATAGTTTCATGTTAAAACAGGGACCAGATTTTCACTTCGAGATAAGCGGTAATTCGAAATAAGCGAGCTCTAGATAACGAGGTTCGACTGTATTACATGATGATACTGTATCGAGATACTAGTGTTTAGTATCGATACTTCATGATACGTGCATAATAAACTTTTGATTTATGAAAAAAAGTCCTTTAACCTTGCCACACACTGAGCCAGTTCAAGAGCTAACAAATTTATGATATATTTCTTATTTTTCTTAGAAAATAGGCTGTGGTTTTCTGGATAAAATAAGAAAAAATATTTCAAATTGTCATCTGCTGAAACTTTAACCCAGCACGCTTCGCAATAACTTAATACTCATATACTTGTGAAAAAATATAGAAAAAAAAAACAACAACAAAAAAACAAAACAAAAAAAACAAAAAAAAAAAAAAAAAACAACAAAACACACACACACACACACACACACACACACACACACACACACACACACACACACACACACACACACACACATTACAAAAACAACAGGGTTAAAACATCATGATACAGTATCGTATTGGAGTCTTGATATCATGATAATATCGCGATATACAGTATCGTATCGGACTCTTGATATCATGATAATATCGCGATAATATCGTAATATAGCGATACTTTTTTTCCTGCTGATACCCCGCTCTAATGGTGAAGTTAACCTAGTGAATAGAAATATAACAACAGGGTCAGAGCTGTACGTTATATAGATCAATGAACGAAAACGTGAGTCAACTTTATTTTTAAGATGCTTTTAATGGAATGAGCTGTCATTGTTCATTTACTAGAGGAAATGGCATATTTCTTGTTATTTGATTAATATCGTACCTTGGGTTCCCAGGAGTTTATACGGAACCATTAAACATGTCACTGGGATTTTGAATTTGCATTGTTATGCTAAATACCAATATTTGATAATATACCAGATGTAATTGCATCGTTGACACACTTTTAGTTTGAGAAACCGCTGTTGGGAAAGATGATAATGGGAAATGGCCGGTTCAGTGTGTGCAACCATAATATGGCCAGTCTTCACTGTTCCTCTAAGATGTTCAAAGAACCAATAAATAACGTCATATATTTCAAGGAAACACAAGGGAAAATGCATTTAAGACATCAAGGAAACCACTTCGTTATTTTCCGATCTTAGGTGTACGACAATTTTAAATTCGGAACTACTACTACTGTTGCTGCTACTATTGCTACTACTACTACTACTACCACAACAACAACAACTTCTACTACTACTAACAATAATAAGATGACAGAAATAATAATAATTATTATATAATAATAATATTTATATAATAAAATAATAATAATAATAATAAATATAAAAAACAAAATGTTCTGTCACTAATAGGCTTCCTAAGTTTTATCCCAGGTATATTTTAAAATTGCTTCGCTGCACTTGAATGGTGTGTTGAATAGCTAATGATACCCGTTTATTTCGTGCAAATTGCTTTCCAACTGACCGAGTTATTTCAAATTGAAATAGATGCAGTCATATACACTGACCAATTTACTTGTTACAATAAGAAAAGAAACGACCAAGCGAAGGATGGTTTTACGTGACAACGCCTCCTCTCATGAGTGTGAGGTTGTTAAGTCTTTTTTGGCTTCTGAAAATGTGGAAGTTTTAAACCATCCAACTTATTCACCTGACCTGAGTCCCTGTGACTTCTTTTTATTTCCAAGGCTTAGGAAAATGCTTTCTGGAAATAAGTTTACGTCTAGAAGTTCTCTTGGCAGCGCTATTTATCAGTGTCTCCAACAGATACCAAAAGAAGACTATTTATTTGCTTTTCGCGACTGGGTAAAAAGGTTACAAATATGTGTTTCAGTAAAGGTAGGTACTTTGAGGGTTTGTAATAAAAAATATGTTTGATAAAACGTAGCACTGAAGTAATCCGAACCCAGTGACAAAACTTTTTGCAGGACCCTCGTAACCCACTGAAATAAAACCAAAGTAATATCAGAGTGGTCACTAGTGACCAGCCTTTATTGTCTTGATATTATATTGTCTTGTTTTTACTTTGGATTTATTTTAGTGGATTATCAAACAGGATTATAAGAATATTAAATATTTAGTCACTGGAGACTGGAGCCAGTCTAAGTCCTGTATAGCATTTTGATCACCTTGTTGGGGAAGAAAGAACTGATTGCTTTGTTGCTTTGCGTTTCTTTGGTCTGTGCTTGTGTACTATTAGACTGGCTCCAGTCTCCAGTGACATTTTTATTTTTCCTCATAATCCTGTTTGATAAGCCACTGAAATAAAACCAATATATTATCATAACTATAAAGGCTGGTCACTAGCAATAAAACCAAAATAATATCATGACTATAAAGGCTGGTCTTGTGACCAGCGTTTATAGTCATGATATTATTTTGGTTTTATTTTAGTAGACTATCAAACAGGATTATAAGAAAAAAAATATCTAGGCACTGGAGACTGGAGCCAGTCTAGTGTACTGTCTGTCATGGTTTGTTTAAACTTCCTCTTAGTGTCATTTGTAGGTAATACGTGAATGTGGCTATCCCTGAACACCTTCTATACTATTTTAATTGACAACAAAGGTTACTGGATTTTGCAGATAGGGTAGTTTTTAGACTGGCTATAGTCTCCAGTGACTAAATATTATTCTCATAATCCTGTTTGATAATCCACGAAGATAAAACCAAAAAAAAAAAAAAAAAAAAAAAAAAAAATATCATGACTATAAAGCTGGCCACAAGACCAGCCTTTATAGTCATGATATTATTTTGGTTTTATTGCTAGTGACCAGCCTTTATAGTTTTGATAATATATTGGTTTTATTTCAGTGACCAGCCTCTATAGTCATGATATTACTTTGGTTTTATTTTAGTGGATTATTAAACAGATTATAAGAAAAATTATTTTGTCACTAGAGACTGGAGCCAGTCTAGGTAGTTTTAAGTTGTAATAGTAGCGTCATAACCGTAAGAAATGAAAGAATGTGAAGATGTGTCTTTATGCTCGCCTTCGAGCAAAAATAAAAAAAAAATCGTTTTGTACGCATTCGTGCAGTATCGCCAGAACTTACGCTGTTCGCTCGCGTAAGCGCAAGGCCAAAGGAAACTTCAGCCAAAGTGTTAGACATGTGGCATGCGCACTCAAAGATTGATTCGACAAGTCCGACGCGGCTCATTTGTTTTGACCCATTGTAGACTGAAAAGACTTCCCCCACACTATATATTGGAAGAGACCAATTTCAAGTTTAGGTACGTCGGTTATGAGATTTACACATTTCTAGACAAAAATGGCTCAATTATTTGCAAACAGTGGAGACCCTGATCAGACGCCTCGTTCTGTGGCGTCTGATCTGGGTCTACACTGTTTGCCGATTACCTTTTTACGGGTCTCCCGACTACAATGGGTAAAGCTATCAGAGTAAATGTGCATGTGAATGTGCATAAAGGTTTAATACAGAATTAATGTGCAGGATTGCCAGTTATCACATGATCTCAAGACCGGTAGTGACATTTCAACTTCATTAATTCAAGGTTTCAACTTCACGAATTCACGATTTCAACTTCACGAAATTACGATTTCAACCTCACGAATTCAACTTCACGAATTCAACTTCATGAATTCACGAATTCGACTTCACGAATTCTACTGTTGAATTCGTGAAGTTGAATTCACGAAGTTGAAATCGTGAATTCGTGAAGTTGAAAACGTGAACTCGTGAAGCTGAATTCGTGAATTTGAAACCTTGAATTAATGTAGTTGAAATGTCACTACCGGTCTTTCGTAAGTCTCCCATAATTTCTGAGCCTAGATTCCACCGTGTTAGTGTATGGGCTACGCCATGCAAAAACGTGTCTTCGAGCATATGCAGACAGCGAAGGCCCAGATCAGCCTGCGCACCCACAGAATCACTGGATACTACAAAATGTATGAATGGAGAGCAAAGGTCCGGATGATACTTTGCGCATGCGCAGGATGATCTGAATTTGTGCATTTGACGCATGCTCGAAGACACCTTTTCGCTTGGCGCGGCCTATATTAAAGTGGTGAGTCCACGAATAACGCGTATCAACGAGCATTTTTATTTATTGCTGTTTTTAAAATGAGAATTAATTTAAAATTAAAAAAAAAAAATAATCAATAGCCTGATTTCCCAGATGTTCCATTTCTAAATACATTAACTGATGCCATTCGAGTTCTGCTTGGCTGAGATGATGTTTTCATGTGTTTAAATGCCAACACAGCCGTATGCTGCAATTGATTCCGCACTTATTGAAGTTACAGTCGAACCTCAATGGCTCGAACATCTTTGGGACAAACGAAATTCGTTCGAGATATGGGTAGTTCGAGCCACAGAGGGTTAACAATAGCGCCAGATTAGGAGACAAATGGGAATAATATATGGATGTCTTTTCGATCTTCTATAAACTAATGGTATTTTGAGTGTACTCATTAGAATCGCAACGGACCAGAAATATCGCAATGGAACAGCAATATCGCAGTGAAACAGAAATATCGCAATGGAACAGAAATACCGCATTGGAACTGTCACAAACTGATCAGGGCTTCCATAAGCGACGAGAAAAGGCACGGAACAGATCGTCCTCTGGCACATACCCGGTTAGGCCTTCCCTGACTACAAATGCTTAAACACAATTTCTGCGAAACGAAGCTCAAATATATAAAAATATATAAAACAAAAATAATATACGACATGAAAGCGCTCATAAGTGAATGAATTCACTTGACAGATTTTCCTCCAACGATTACAAGGCAGACATTTCTGTGACTTCCTGGTTCCCCTCCTGCATACAATATAACCTTCTGAAAAGGGGTCCACCCTAAGAGGAAAGAATTCGCTCCCAAGGGGAGCGAATTCTTTCCTTTTAGAGGGGACCCCTTTCCAGAACGGAGACAAACGATTTTGAAAGATTTACCTCCCCTGAAAGTGTACTCATTTCTATTATGATTATAGCGATATTTTTACTTAAATATTCTCAAGAAAATTTATGGACCTAAAAAAGCCCAGATTATTTCCTCCGAGATATTTATTACTACGCGTTTTCAATGTAAATCGTAGAAATTGGTCGTCAATTTAAATATTAATGATAGTAAATGATTTACAATCTTACTTTAAGAGGAATACAAAATGCCGTGATACAAATGCCGTGTAATACAAAAATACAAATGCCGTGCGAAAACGTGTCTTCTGGCATATGTTGATAGCGAAGGCCCAGATCAGCCTGCACATCCGCACAGTCTGATCAGGGCCTTCACTGTCAGCTATGAGAATCACTGGATACTACAGAATGAGAGATAAGGCCCGGATGATACTTAGCGCAGAATAATTTGAATTTGTGCGTTTTGCGCATGTTCAAAGGCACTTTTTCGCATGGCTCGGCCCAGTCATGATAATCTTTATGAATATTGTGAGTAAAAGTTATGTAAATGGAGACACGGGTTTTTAATTTGATTTATTTGCCAAATTAGGACCTAGGAAGCTTAAAACAGAAACCTATCAAAGATATATTTAACTTTCTTAAAAGGGAGACGGAAAATAAAAATTTCGATGTATAAAAATTAAAGGCCATAGTACTACATTCAGAAACGGGACCATGCCGAATTTGAGGGCAAATCAGGATAAGACTACAATGATCATAGCCTTTGTAATATTAATCCGCAAGTTATCTCAAGCTTCAAGGGCCAGAACGTTCGGTTTGAAATAACAATACTTTGAGATAACAGGAGTTGAAAAGTGAAGACCATAAAGCAAAACTAAAGCAAAATTATCCAGTTTAGTTTGACTTAAGCAGTAGTTTGAGTTATCTGTATTTGAGATAACGAAAGTCAACTAGTTAAACCAAGAGAAAGGGTAAAGAAACTAAGACGGACATAAGACACGTTACAAACGAACGTAAAGCAAAGCCACCAGGGCCCAGTTGTTCAAAGCGTCGTTAGCTTAACGAGCTTGTTAAGGGTCATTTCGTTAACTGTTTTAGCGGATTCAATACACAATATTCTGATATTTTTTGCTGAAATAATGTGAGTAGCTTTTGCACTGCACTGCAAAAGCTACTCACATTTTTTTCAGCAAAAAATTTCAGCATATTTGCGTATCACTCGAAGTAAATTTTAACGAATCGTTAACTAACGACATCGTTAGTTTTGAAGAACTGGGCCCTGATCCCTTTTCCTCAAGAAGTTTTAACCCATTTTAGTCTGGAGATCCCAATGCGGTAATTAGCAAATAGTGAAGACCAGATCAGACATTGCAGATCCGATCAGGCTTTACGCTTTTAAACATGGTAATGATAAAAAAAAAACAAAAAACAAAAACAAAAACAAAAAAAAACTAAAAAAACAAACAAACAAAAAAACAGACACCTTACTACTGAAAATAGAACAGTCCGAAGAATTATAGAAGAAGAGTCCATTCGACATAAATGGATTAAAACAAAAGATGGCAAACATTGGTAACTATAAGTTGAGATACGAGCCAGCGCACGACAAAACCTACATTAAGACTTTCGCGATAAGCGAAGACAGATCAGCCTGCGCATCCGCGCAGTCTGATCAGAGTCCTCGCTGATCGCATGTGCCTTCTACAGCCTCCAGGCTATCCAAGAAGGGATAAACGAGAACCTATGCTATACTGGGTGGATGTACAGGCTGATCTGAGTCTTTGCTGGGTACACGTCTTACTGTAGGTTTCGTCGTGCGCTGGCTCATTTAAGCGACATGACAAAATGTGTTTTCGGGAACACTTGCGAAAAGTAAAGCTCTATATCAGCCGTTGTTTTGTTTGTGTTGAGGTTTTACGGCCCAGTCAACCCAATGGGGTCATGTCGAGCGCGGTCAGTTTACCTACCCAGTCAGCATTCTACGTAAATCTATATCGGGCCGTCATCGGCCCGTCAGGGCAGCTGACGGGCCGATGACGGCCCGATGTAGATTTACGTAGAATGCTAGCTGGGTAACCACACGTTTACTGGGCAGGCTTAGTCCTCTAGGCGGTTAACCAGTATTGTGCACATTCTTTCGCCAGAAACTGACAACTGCCCTTCTTGAATCAGCGGAAGGGAGAGAATGACCGTAGAAAATATTTCATGATCAATCTCCACGAAAGAATGTTGCATATCAGCCGTTGTAGTCATACATTAAGAATTGCATCACGAAATTAGGCCTATATAACACTGACCCCCTTAAATCCCACTTTTATATAGTAAAACTGGGGTTTACAGGGGTACACAGTATTTTTCTTATTTCTGCTCAAAAACATATATTGTGGGTACTCGTTAGAGGCGGTTCTAAAGAGTACCCACAATCGATGTTTTGAGCAGAAATATGAAAAAAATATCAGAGTTTTTTTATCTGAAAATTTTTAGTTTTTGGAGGTGAACTTTTCTATATACTTGAATAAGCGTGTTTTCGAAATGGAATCTTCCTCTCCGTCATTATATTCTACATTATCTAATGATTCCATTAGTGGACAGCAAAGGTCCTGAACAGATTGTGCGCATGCGCAGGCTGATATGGACCTTCGCTGTCTGCACATGGTCCGAGTATACCTTTCCGCATGGCACGGCCCATTTGATGGCAAAGCAATTCAACAAAGAGAGATACTCCCACACACGAGTAGCATCATGAGAAATTGTACCACATGGCATGAGTGACAAGTGCAAGAAAACAAAACATGTAACAAGAAGAGAGAGCAGAATAGAGAGAATAGCCATACAGCGGGTAATTATAATGCTGAAGTTACAGAAGAAAGGATCCGTATTAGACTATCCATCTGAAAACAGACGACAGAGGTATACGTTCTAGAACTCTGACCCTTTCCTCCCTGGAGACCAATACATATACCGTTGCAAACAGTGCAGATCCAGATGAGACGGCTCGTAGGAGCCGTCTCATCATGATCTAAGCTGTTTGCCTTTTTCTGTTTGGTCATTACTCTGTTTGCCATTTTGTTTTGGATGTTTGTGTAAGCGACATTCCTTATTTATATAATGGACACATTCAATTTCATAGATGGAAGATTCCACGTTAGAAACTCAAGGATGAAATGGTTAACAACAGTGAGACAGCTTATCTTGCACCGACACGCTATGTTATTCAGGGCTGCGTCCAATAAAGTAAAAAACACTAGCGAGAAATTTTCCTAACCAATTTTGCATCCTTTGAAAGGTAATTGTAAACCGGTCTTATATGACCTAAACTTAGAGTGTAGTCGTTATTCTCGTTGACGAGACTTGATATTAGATCGATAAATTATATCAATAATTATTAACTCTATTAAGGATCGACTGCATGACATCAACCCTGTAAACATTTCCATAGTTTTGTTAAGAACAAGCATACAAAATTTTATTCGCATAGGCCGCCATTTTGTTTGCGCCAGAAGACAGCTTGAGAATAGGTCGAAGATTATCGCTACCACCCGCTGAAAACTATCACAAATGAACGGAAAGTTTGCAGTAGTTTGCGAGCAATAGATATTTTTGCATAAAAGCAGTGTCGCACGTTATTAACAGCCATGCATTAACAGGCGAAAAGCCGTGTATTAACAAGGCAATTCACGCGCAGTTAATAGCAACTTTCAACATGTTCGTACCGAGGCCACAGATTTGCTGCTGTTACGAGATGTGTACTGCCCGGCCGTAGAACGAGCATATTCCGTGGAACTTGCGTTCGCGAGACAGCGGTGAAAAGACGAAACAAAATAGTGCAAGAAATAACGCGCAATGTAGCAAATGTTTTCAGTTTTTATGCAATAATATAGCGGTCGAACATGGTTTTTCAATGCATTAACATTCGCCAGGTCCCTTGGGAGGTGTTGAAAACCGCAGCCACCGGCCTCGGTTTTCATCACCTCCCTCGGAAACTGGCGAATGTTAATCCATGGATAACCATGTTTGATCCCCATATTCAATATGGCGGGCATGACATTTCCTGCAATATTGCATATGCGCCCAGCGAAGACTCAGATCAGCCTACGCATCCGCCACGCAGGCTGATCTGAGTCTTCATCGTCCGCCTGAAGACGCTTTGAACCCTTGGATACCATAGAGTGCCATGCGAAGATTCTGATCAGACTGCGCAAATGCGCAGGCTGATTTGAGTCCTCGCTGGGCACGCACATGCATATATGTAGGAAATACCTACCTGAAGTTGAAATAACTACAAATTAACCGATCACCCTTTTAAAACTATTTTCAGAACTGCAACCCAAAACAGGCTACAAAAGAAAAAAAAATGGAATGAATTATACATAATAAAACCGGAATGAAATCGCGTGTGGGTAAAATACCCTTTCTCCATACGGCAGTGACCAAAACATGAGTGAGATTGCCGCCCATTCTAAACTGACTTTCCTTAGTTGCACATATTGTTGAAGAGAAGGTGCAAACAACACTCGGGCGGGCAATTAAGTCTGGCCAGTCTGCGCGAATACGCATGCTGGCCAGGATCTTCCATGCTTGCATTTGACATAAGAATGCTTTTTTGTCATATAACTCTCCAGCACGGGCAATGCTTAAACGCCGGCCATCATGCTTTAGTATTGTGTTTTGTCATAAACTACTCTTTCTCTGTTCGAGTAATGAGCGCCACGGGATACTGTCAATTCGTTCAGCAATAATTGTCTAAAAAGAGAATATTTCCATCCTGTAATGAACAGACTAAGATGTATGGTCGGTAGGTTTAAAATGGTCGTGAAACGAATTAAAACAATACATGTCATAGCGACATATCATATAATGAGCTATGCACGAAAAAGGCCCTTATGTAATCTGTGGACAACAGAGGCCCTGATCAGGCTGCGCATGAGCGCAGGCTATCTGGGCCTTCGTTGTCCGCTTACAGAATACGTGTATAATGTAGTGTATGTCAAAGAACAGAAAATACCAAGATTAGAAAATGCCCAGATGCACACGCTGACCTGAATCTACGTTGTCCGCAATTTGCATATTGGCACTTTTTGTGCTTTGTGCAACATACGAGCTGGAGCACAGCATTTGCTACAAAACTGCATTGCGCCCTGCGAAGACTTAGCATCCGTCCAGTCTGACCAGTCTTTGCAAGGGACTCTGTGGGCAACCAAGGAGCCAAAACGTATTGTCTCTAGGTGGACAGTGAAGTTTGATGAGCCTGCGGAGGCTCATTAGAATCTTTGCAGGGCGCACATACAATCGTATAAGAAATGTTGCACCCCGCTCAAATGCCATATTTTAATAGCGAAGACTCACTGCTTTCTGCAAATTCACAGAACTGAAAACAGGTGAAGTATCAAGTATCAAATGGATCAGACTAGCTAGTTTCGACCAATTATGCCTCATCGGTGACCCTCACATAAATTTTATAAACTTCGGGAATGGGATCGATGACCTCAAAGGACCAGAAAGTAAAAGCTACGCCATAGTGGTCTGATTTCAGTTTGTACTGCTATTTGTTTATTTCTATTTAAGCCAGCGCACGACAAAACCTATAATAAGACTTGCGCGGCCAGCGAAGGCTCAGATCAGCCTGCGCATCCGCGCAGACTGATCTGAGTCTTCACTGATCGCATGTGCCTTCTACAGCATCTGGGCTATCCAAAGAAGGATAAACAAGAATCCTTGCCATACTGGATGGATGTTCAGGCTGATCTGAGTCTTTGCTGGCCACACAGGTCTTATTATAGGTATTGTCGTGCGCTGGCTCATTTTATACTGTACAAGGTGAGTGCTAAGGCGATTCCTCTGTTGAAGTTCTTTGTTTTTGCGTCTGTGGTTTTATATGTGGCGTTTGTGTTGTCCTTGACCATTACGAAAACACGCCTATTCAAATATATAGAAAATTTCACCTCCAAAAACTGAACATTTTCAGATAAAAAATTCTGATATTTTTCAAGTTTCTGCTCAAAACATAGATTGTGGGTATTCGTTAGAACCGCCTCGCCGAGGCGGTTCTAACGAATACCCACAATCCATGTTTTTGAGCAGAAATAAGAAAAATAATGTATACCCCTGTTTTACTATATAAAAGTGGGGTTTAAGGGGGTCAAAATTATATAGGCATGTTTTCGTGATGTTTTTTCCTCATTTCTCCTAATTTTGGTGCCTTGACGACATAATGTTGAAAATCACATTTGAAAATTCCTATTGGTTCAAACGTTACATGCATTTAAAGTCGTAGTAACTTGTGTTACTATTTATGGTTAAGCAAAAACGCTGTCCCGAAATGCACAAATCTTTGATGGCATTGGTTCTTTTTAATGTTTACTTTAAAATCTAAATTTTATTTAAATCCCCATAATTTTATTCCAGACTGTTAATTTTGATAAATATAGTAAATGTTTCATTACTTCTGACTATTTGGACTTTATCAAACTATCATCATTTTGAAATGATGAAAATATTAAAAAATGCAAAATACAGATCACTATGTTGAAATGAAGCTTACTAAGAATACATAAGGTGTTGAAAATTACATTCCGAAACATTATTATACATAATTTTAATAAAATAACTTCAGAAAAAAGAATCTAAAAAATAAAATGTTAATAACTTTGTAAGTATTGAGAATATTTCAATGGGGTTTTCACCAATGGACTCGCCAGCCACACGACTGTTTTTATCATATATAGAACCAAAGTTGAAAATAGGAGATTCGTCTGCTTAAGACGTCTTGGTTTAGACAGCTCTGGAGTAGAGGGCGACCAGAAAAATATCAATACATTATGGCTGAAGATACCAAAACTTTATCTAGAGCGATTGCTTAAAAATATAGATTTCACATAGGTGTTAACATGAGGCATGCTTTCTTCTTCCACTTCTTCTTTGTTTTCAATATTTAACATTTTCATTAACAGGTGATTTAACTTTAAACCTCCTTTATATCTTATCTCAGCGAGCAATCAATATTAATGAGCCGCGTGGTGAGTAAACGGCTCTTCCGACATTATGACGGACCAATCTTTCAGTGCCCGGTTCCCTTAGCAAGCCTGAAATTTCACAGGTTACGCTTACGTGAGCGAACATCATAGGTTCTGGCGAGACAGTCTCGCTCAAACCTTTGCTGATCGTATGATCGCATGCTTTTCCCAAGATGAGGCTTATTTTTCTACGTTTGTTATATATATATATATATTTTTCAACGACCTACGATGAACTAGTCTAACCGGAATATAAGAACAAGCCTACTGTATGGGATTTCAGTAGTGGGTATTTAAGATTTTTATCTTTATGTGAAATCCGTGTAAATGAGATATGACAATGAAAGAGTTAATGCTGCATTTCCTTTAAAACATCAAAGAAGTAATTCTCTGGGAATATCAATACATGTTAGCATGTTTGATCGGGATCTGTCCTTTGTGACATTTCACGCGAGGGATAGGTACATATCCATACTACCTGGTCACATGAGATCGATTTCTAGCGTTTACCTTCGTATCTTCCATTGCGTTAACATTGTTAAATGAGAAATATGAGCCGGGGCAAAGCATTTCCTTCAAGACTGCATTGTGCGCCAAGCGAAGTCTGATCAGCCTGTGCGAAGGTACAGGCTGATCAGAGTCTTCGCTGTTCGCTTGAAGACGCTTAGGATCCTTGGCTACCCATAGGATGTCCTGCGAAGACTGATCACGAAATCACAGGCTGATCTGAGTCCGTTGGAGGCACATGCAATCTTGTAGGAAATGCAGGTTTGATCAACGACCCTTCCATTTTATAGAATGAAACAGGTGAGGAAAAAGTGGTTGCTGAGTCCAATAAAGATATCAGTGCAAATACCCTGGAATTACCACAATCACGAAGCACAGCCTTCCCGAGCCACCAAAAGAAGGAGAGATGAGGAACAAATACTGACAAAACAAACATCTCAAATGAAACCACTGACGCACAAACAAAAAGGACTGCAACAGAGATACCGCCTTGGGATGGTCAGTAGGAAAATTACTAGGGGATTAAACCAGTTTTACTTGCGCAAAACCTCACCCTTAGTTCTTCTGCAACTCTAGTTACAAATAATTATACCTTCTGTCCGCATAGGGATACCTCATCTGTGAAACATCACAATGAAACATATAATAATAATAATAATAATAACAATAATAATAATATTAATAATAATAATAATAACACTGTGAAGAAACAAAGCAAAGGACCAATGCTGATCTGAAGCAAAAACCCAAGAAAACAGTACGAAAACACTCCTATTCAAATATATAGAAAATTTCACCAAAAATAAACAAACAAAAAAAAAACTGAAAATAATCAGATTACAAACTCTGATATTTTTCATATTTCTGCTCAAAACATAGATTGTGGGTACTTGTTAGAACCGCCTCGGCGAGGCGGTTCTAACGAGTAACCGCCTCGGCGAGGCGGTTCTAACGAGTACCACAATCTACGTTTTTGAGCAAAACTAAGAAAAATAATGTATACCCCTGTAAACCCCAGGTTTACCATATAAAAGTGGGGTTTAAGGAGGTTAAAAATTATATAGGCATGTTTTCTTGATGACCACGAATAGGACCACGATGAGCACGACCACAGACGCATATAGTTAAAATCGGATAAACTGTATTTATCAATGTACTTGCACACCTAATATCAATAAGAAACAATAAAGAACGCTGAACTATTCGCCCACTGAAATGGAGAAATACCACCATTTCTTAAGTCGAATAAATGCAGAAGAAATAGCAGGTTCAGAAAACAAGCGAAAAAAGCCCTGAAGACATTCACATAATGTTAGCTATTAAAACAGTTCCATCATAATTTACGAAACTAACCCCCTGGATCACGAATTATTTTAATAGGACCGTCATTTGTTCCCAAACAATGAGTCGCCTATCGCGAAATTAATGTTTTACTCTTAAGGCACTCGGTACACTTGGTAGATTTTTGCTTAGCGCTCGACACAGAAGACGTAAATTTGCAAACTTTTGTCAAGATTAAATGCAAAACCATTTTCCGTAACTACCTATGCAAAAAGTTTTTATTCTAGTTATGTTTTTTTTTTTTTTTTTTTTTTTTAAATTAAATAGTTTCACTTTTTTCAATAGTTTTTAACAAAAGAGACATTTTTGTCGCTTCCCGTTCGCTTTTCTTCACAGCAGCCGCCTACGAAAAAGGGGTCTACTTTTAAAGAAAAGACTTTGCTCCCACGGGTTGCACAGTCTTTCCTTCTACGGTGTCAATGTCTTTCCTTTTCAAGTAGATTCTTTTTCAGAAGAGGCTAAACAATTTGGAAGTGTTTCTGCCACTGAAAGTGCATCAGTCAATCTAAAGCAGAACTGGAAAAAGTAGTAATACGACGCCCTCGTAGTTTATGTAAACAGCGTCTCTGTAAATTATGTCCCCGAATCAGTGAAGTTCAATGTCCGACAAAACCTCGAATACAGCGGCAAATTTTATGTAGGCTACAAACTAAAATTGTAAAATACTATACCGCGGAAAATGAGAAACAATTATGGGTAATCAAACAAATTGGCTCGTATTTTTGTATTTGCCCAATCCCATTAATTTCGTCTTATAAAAGGAAGTGATCTTCAATTATTTTACGTTATCAATGTTCCGGTTTAGATTAAGATCAAGCCATAACCCTTTCATCCCTTTTTCTGAAGTCAACTATTCCGTCCTTGAATTGGGACCTGTCCATTGAGGCAAATTAGGTATTTCAGTCTAAAATCAAAAACAGAAGGGCAAACAGTGTAGCTCCATATGAGGCAGCTCGTTATGAGCCGTCTCATCTAGATCTGCACTGTTTGCAAAGGCATCTGTAATGGTCAGTAAGGATAAAATGGTTAAATCTGAAACACAATAAACATTCGAAACATGTATATGTAGAAAGCATTAGAGTTATTTGAAGGCGCTGCGCTCAATACATTGGTACATGTAGCTTGTAATGACGCGCTGCGCTCAAATGCTGGTGTTGCTTGTAGTGACGAGCTGCGCTCAAATAATAGTGTAGCTTGTAGTGACGCGTTGCACTCAAATACTACTGTGTTTTCGGCAACTTTCAGAAAGTCGTTGTTTGCTTGGCGCTTTACATAGAAGAAGTAAACCTTTTGTCATGATTCAATGCAAAACCGTTTGTCATAACTACCTATGCACAAAAAGGTTTATTCTAGTCATTGATTTTTAAAATATAATCAAATATTTTCACTCCCCCACCACCTCCTAGTAAAAGAGAATGCAAATTATGCAAAAATCTGCAGGGTAGGTAACGTGGAGGTAGATTCTCAACAAGTTCCGTTTGTTAATTCTTTCTGAAATGTTCACAATATTGTTGTGAAACATCATTAATTCAAATCCAGCAAAGTAAAGTGAAAACTATTTTCTTAGACAAAAAATTGAAAAAAAAAAAAAAAAAAAAAAAAAAAAAAATCGCTTAACTATAGAAATTGCGTAGGTCAGACAAACTTTGGGCCGTAAATTATTTCAGAGTACATATTTAAGAACAAAATACAGAAACGGAAAAATGATTTCTGATAAGAACTGGTCAGTCAGAACGATCTATTTTCATTTAAAATAAAATGCCATGGAATTTTTTGTGTAAGAAAATATTTTTTTACTTTTCTTTGCTGAATTTTAATTATTGATGTTATTATTACTTTGAAAATTTCAGAACAATTGATCAAGCGGAACATGTTGAAAATCTGCCTCCAAATTACCTACCCTACGGATTTCTGCATAATTTGCATCCATTTTTACTATAACAAAGAGAGAAAATACTTGATTTTTTAAAAACCAATGTGATGAATAAAAGTTTTAAAGCATAGGTAGTTACGACAAATGGTTTTGCATTAAGTCATGGCAAAAGTTTGCAAATTTATTTCTTTTGTATAAAGCGCCAAACAAAAAACGACTCTGAAAGATGTCAAAAGCACAGTAGTGAAGCTTGTAGTGACGCGCTGCGCTCAAATGCTGGTATAGCTTGTAATGGTGCGTTGCGCTCAAATACTGGTGTAGCTTCTAGTGGTACGTTGCGCTCAAGTAACAGTGTAGCTTGAAGTGACGCACTGCGCTGAAATACTAGTGCAACTTGTAGTGACGCGCCGCGCTCAAGTACTAATGTAGCTTGTAGTGACGCACTGCGCTCATATACTAGCATATCAGAATCAGAATCAGGACATTTCACTGGTGACACATCAACAGACATTTATTCACCAGGGCCAACGATTGCAAAGACTTGTCTCTAGATCTTACAAATGATTTGTAGCTTGTAGTGACGCGCTGCGCTCATATACTTGTGTAGTTTGTAATGACGCGCTGCGCTAAAATACTAAACTCCTTATAATAAAAACATATCCAGGCTGGCCTTTGCGAACTCGGCAGGCCATAGGTACATCATCTTACTGAACCAGTTAACGGCCCACGGACTATGCTGCATCACTTCTTAACAGTTCCATTTTCAGTTTAGGTATAGTCTATTTTATTTACTTACGTCTTTTAAACATATAACTAGACGGTTATAGTTATATGTTTGAGACACTAAAGATTAAAACGTTAAACGTTTCAATAACTAACCATGCTTGCTCTCGCCAAACTGCTCTTGTTCCCATCCCGGTTTGCATCACGAAAACACGCCTATATAATTTTGACCCCCTTAAACCCCATTTTTATATACTAAAACTGGGGTTTACAGGGGTATATATTATTTTTTTTTATTTTGTTAAAATACATAGATTGTGAGTTTTTCTTATTTTTGCTCAAAAACGTAGATTGTGGTACTCGTTAGAACCGCCTCGCCGAGGCGGTTCTAACGAGTACCACAATTTATGCTTTTGAGCAGAAATATGAAAAATATCAGAATTTTTTATCTGAATTTTTTCATTTTTTGGTGGTAAAATTTTCAATGTATTTGAATTGGCGTGTTTTTGTAATGGGCTTGTAAAGTTCGACAAAGTCTTTAAAGGTTAACCTTGGAAACATTGAACACACAAAAGAACGAAAATCGGAATCTCGGTTTCACTGAGGCTCTTTATATGACAGAAGTGTAGGCTGCAGAGCTGCATATACAGTGAACCCTCGTTACAACGACAGCATTTGTTCCCAAGACGTTGCCATTAACATGAACTTGCTGTTGTACAGAATACTTAATAAGCAGATTGATATGTAAGAAAGGTCTTGTTTTGTTGTTTAAATATTTCCCCTTAGAACAAATGTGTGGGATTTTGATAGAATCGCCGATTCTAACGTGAGGCGATTCTAACAAACATCCAAAACATGTTTCTTTATTAATAAGTATTAAATACAATATTCTTGCATAATGTGTGACTAATTCTTGGTTTCGTGACAAATTGCCATTAATACGAATTTTGTCATTGTATCGAGTATTGGCATAAAGAGGGTTGTCTGTACTCCTTAGCACCAGGTTAATCACATTACGAAAACACGCCTATTCAAATATATTGAAAATTTTACCACCAAAAAAAGGCAATTTTTCAGATAAAAAAATCTGATATTTTTCATATTTCTGCTCAAAACATAGATTGTGGGTACTCGTTAGAACCGCCTCGTCGAGGCGGTTCTAACGAGTACCCACAATCTATGTTTTTGAGCAGAAATAAGAAAAATAATGTATACCCCTGTAAACCCCAGTTTTACTATATAAAAGTGGGGTTTAAGGGGGTCAAAATTATATAGGTATGTTTTCGTGATGGAACTCGAATAGGCTGAATTATCCCAAGAGTAAAACATAAAAAATGCATTATGATGAAATTCGGGGATACATTTTACGTTCGCCACATGGCACCTAACACTAGCTACAATAATTAACACGTACTCTATGACCATGGAAACAAAGGACATAAACCAGGATGAGCACAGTTCGCCAACTTTCAACGACAGATCTTGTCATGACGCAGTGCTTATTGTCTATCGCATAGAATAAACAACCAATTTGGTACATTAGCTTCCACAATATAGAATATGGAATAATGACATTAGTTAAGCCGCACCTGCCAAAATGGGATCCAAACACATTTGCGAAAAACAGTCACTCATACCAGCCTGCGCATCTGTTCAGTGTGGGCATGGTCTTGGCATTCTACCTGTATAATACAATGGAATGCATGAGTACCTGTATCTGGATTGCATCCACGCAACTTGCAAATTAACTTCGCAGCCTAATTTGGGATACCGCTGTCTGCCAATACACCAAGAAACTATTTGCATGATGCAGCTTCGTTCTAATAAAGCAGATACATTAATATAGGAGTCTGGGACATGTTAAAAGGTGTATTCGAAGTAAATAAAAACAGTAACGATCCAGATCAGCCAGCGGGTAAACATAGTCTGATCAGGAACTTTGCTAGACTTCGTTATGTTCTACATTACCCAATCATCCTACAAGCGGACAGTGAAGGTCCTGATCAGACTGCGCCGATGAGCAGGCTGATCTGGGCCTTTACTGTCCGCATATGTCCGAAGGTACGTTTTTGCATGGCACGGCCTACACAACGGAGGTCATTAAGCGTATGTGATGCGCAAAGTGTGAAAAGGGCCCTTATTACATATGCGAACAGCGAAGACGATGATGAGACTGCGCAATCGCGCAGTCTCATCATAGTCTTCGCTGTTCGCAGATGCAGTCTACAAGATTCAATGGATCCGTAAGCAGGCAACAAAGGCACTTATCAGACTATGCGAATGCCTTATTTGTTCGCAAGTGGCATAAAAGCCTGTTTCTAGCGTAGCACACCATGGAGCATAGGGGCCTTTTTCTCGGGGAGAACCGCATTTTATTGTTCGAGTTAAAGTAATTATTAACCATGTTTGTGCCAGAATACAAAGGGCAATACGATTCATAGTATATGCACCCGTGTACAATATAAAGATGGTACAAAAGCTGTCGAGATGAGCAGCATACATGGACCATAGCGTACCAAAGACAACAAGAGGAAAAGTAGGCTAACAGCGACAAACAATGCACATGTTACAAACCAGGTACATGTAAAAGCAAAGCAACCGGTTCCCCCTTACCCAACAAGGTGATCAAGATACCGGACAGGATCCGCCGAACAAAACCATATGGCAATATACAGGACAATAAATGAAAAAAAAAAAAAAAAAAAAAATACCCACAATCCATGTTTTGAGCAGAAATACGAAAAATATCAGAGTTTTTCATCTGAAAATTTTCTGTTTTTGGTGGTGAAGTTTTCTATATATTTGAATAGGCGCGTTTTCGTAATGGGAAACAAATGGTGCTAATTTAGGGAAGTCTTTTATTTTCTATACAAAATGGTATATTGAGTGTGTCTCGATGAGGTGATTCTAATGAGTACACACAACATACAATTTTATGATACAGATTATTTAGAAAGTTTCCCTAAATATTTGTTTTCTTTTCACTCCTGGTAAATTCAAACATATGCTACAGTCATAGTTATCATTGCTGCTTTGACAGTATACAGTATTACCTCCTATATTGCTACTTTGACAGTATACAGTATTACCTCTTCTTTTGCTGCTCTGACAGTATACAGAATTATTTCCTATTTTGCTGCTTTGAGAGTTTGATAGTATACAGTATTACCTTTTATTTTGCTATTTTGACAGTATACAGTTTTATCTCTTCTTTTGCAGCTTTGATAGTATACAGTATTACCTCCTATTTTTGCTGCTTTGACAGTATACAGTATTACCTCTTATTCTGCTGCTTTGACAGTTTAAAGTATTATCTCTTAGTTTGCTGTTTGGACAGTTTACAGTATTACCTGCTACATCTGATTTTGCTGCTTTGCCAGTTTACAGTATTACCTTTTATTTTGCTGCTTAGACAATTTACAGTATTACCTCCTATTTTGCTGCAATGACAGTTTACAGTATTACCTCCTATTTTGCTGCTTTGCCAGTTTACAGTATTACCTCTTATTTTGCTGCTTTGGCAGTTTACAGTATTACCTCTTATTTTGCTGCTTTGACAGTTTACAGTATTACCTCTTATTTTGCTGCTTTGACAGTTTACAGTATTACCTCTTATTTTGCTGCTTTGCCAGTTTACAGTATTACCTCTTATTTTGCTACTTTGCCAGTTTACAGTATTACCTCTTATTTTGCTGCTTTGACAGTTTACAGTATTATCTCTTATTTTGCTGCTTTGGCAGTTTACAGTATTACCTCTTATTTTGCTGCTTTGACAGTTTACAGTAGTATCTATTATTTTGCTGCTTTGACAGTATACAGTATTACCTCGCCCTCTTAATCATACTATTATGCCATCTATATTATGATTATGATCATTAGAGTTTCAGTACACTCGTTATTTTATATAAGGTTAAAAATGCATCCCTTAATCACCTTAATTTGCCTCCCGACCTTCCTTCCACCATCCACCCTCTGTAGCTGAAGCAAATTTCCGTGGTCCCAAAGATGTTAAGAGTCCTTGAAGTTCGACTAACGAAATAAAGACCAACTGTGTAGCTCTTCGTCGATACGAATCGTCTTTTTTGATTCTACACATTTTGTAGCGGTATTTCTTACGATGTTTAAGGTTGAAAGGTTTCACGACAACCAATGTTATCAAGCACAAATCAATCTAGAGTATGCATATCACGTCCACTCCATAACATATCCATAAATGTTTCAGACATTGTATTGAAATTGTCAGCGCCTTTGCGTTTATCTGAACTGAACCGTAAACTCTCAGAGCTGTAAAGTAATAGAGGGTCGCGTCACTACAAAACCTTTCTTCAGGAATATGGAAACTTCGCATGCCCGGAGTAGTCAACAGGCATGCATAGTGTATTCTGGATACCCTGAGCCAGCGTACTGAAGTCTACAATATCCGAATATGGTCCAGTCGAAATGCGGATGCTTTGACGAGACTGCGCGCAAGCGCAGTCTCGTCTGAGCATGTGCATTTCGCATTTCCCGCTTCGAGAAATGATCTATTTTGCAGTTATTATGAATGTTATTTTTGATGCGTACAACAGTAACTGGGACGTGCTAAAATAGAATCAGAAGAACATTAAATATTTAAATAGGGCATAAGCTACAAGTACATTCTAAAGTACAAATAAGGCACGCAGGATATAAATAATATGTCTGCCATTTCTGGTAACCAAACCAATAGTAGATACGTGGGTGTTAAAAGGTATTTTGCTATTTAAAGTAAATAAGTGAACTCTGGAACTGATACAATCAGATCCACATTAAGTTCTCAACATCAAAACGAAAGACAGACAAATACAATTAAACAGCCACAAAAAGATCAGATGGCAAGCAGCCTTTTTGAAAACAAATTTCGACACAGCCGTCTGTAAAGCAATTGGAACGATGCCATATGTACCAATACCCTATACGGTTGACCAATTTAAAACATGGGACTGCAAACCGGATTCAAGTTTTCAATGAAAGGGTTATTATTCCACTATAAACTACAACTTCATTTTCAGAGAAAGATTATGCCCCGCCCCCACCTTGAACTTTCTAAGTCACGTGCTGAACTAGAACTTGTAATGGCCTTGGAACGTCACCGATAAAACTGGGGATTTTAGTGCATATTCGAAAACCGACGACCCAACTCAGAATGAGTATCCTCCCAGTCTGAGAAATGTCCTAGCGGGGGTAGCTATTCGCCCAGAGATGGTTGTTTGGTTTAGGTTTAACGGCTCATTCAACACTAAAGGTGATGTCGAGTCGGTCAGTTTACGTAATCACTCTTTTCGTGGGCAGACAGCCCTTTAAGCTGTTAACCAGTACTTGGGTACATTCTTTCGCCAGAAACTGACAGCGGCCATTCTTGAATAAGCGGAACGGAGAGCATGAACGTAGAAATCATTTCATGATCCATCTCTTGGAAAAGAATGTTGCCGCAGCCGGCCGGGATAGAAACTGCGCACTCCTGATCACCAGTTGCACGCATAGATACCTTAGACTTTACAATCTACTGGCGCAAAATAACGACCTTGATAAGGTTGTGCTGATGCGCAGGCTGATCTGAGTGGTTGCTGTTCACGTGTGCATCTGTACCAACCTTTTCATCTTATATATTTGAACACCTTAACTTCTTACCATTGTACCATTCAACTCGTAAATCTTGAACAATAAAAAATATAAATGAAGTTACGCAGGAAATGTCATAATCACGAAATACAGCCCTCTCTAGACATCAAAAGAAGGACAGATGAGGAACAAATAAGGACAGAAAAACGCCATACTGTGAACCCTCGTTACAACGACAGTATTTGTTCCCAAAGAACAAATTAAAATGAATTTGCTATTGTACATAATATTTAATGAGCAGATTGATTTGAAAGAAAGTTCTTGTTTTGTTCTTTTTCCTCATAGAACATGTGTTGGATATGTGTTAGAATCGCCTCAGAGGCGATTCTAACAAATATCCAAAACATATGTTCTATGAGGCGATTCTAACAAATATCCAAAACATGTTTCTTTAGTAAATACAATATTCTTGCATAATTTGTGACCAACTGTTAACTCTTAAGCGAAGGTTTCGTGGCAGTCAAATTGTCAATATAACGATTTTTGTCGTTGTATCGAGTGTCAAAATAAAGAGGGTTGCCTGTATATGAAAACATCGACGCACAAAGAACTGCAATGGCGGAACCGCCTTGGAACAGTAAGTAGGAAACTACTTGTGTGTGTGCGGGGGACGTGGGGGTGGGGGTGGGGGGAGGGGAGGAGTGGTTCTTAAACCAGTTTTACTCGCGCGAAACCTCACCCTTAATTCTGATGCAGCTCGAAATTACAAATATATGTTCGCTCCGGATACTGGTCGCCAACCTCATCTATAAAACATCACAGTGAAATACATATACTCCAAAACACTGTGACGAAATATAGAAAAGGGCTATGAAAGACATGAGCTAAAAAAGGGAAGAGTTACGTTTAGAAAGGGAAAAGAATGATGAAACTATTATTACATTTGTGTCAACAATTAACCTTAGATATCCAGAAATATTTAGTACAATTAAACAAAACCTACCTATTCTCTGTGAAGACGAAATAACGAATAATATATTTCAACACTGTCAAATAATAGAAGCAAAAGTAACCTAAGAACTTAAAAAAGCTATTAACAAGAGCAAAATTTACGAATTCTTATGATAATGAACAGTCAGTAGGAAAACTACTCTTTGTGTATGTGTATGCGTGTGTATGTGTGTGTGCGGGGGTGGGGGGATTCTTGAACCAGTTTACTCGCGCGAAACCTCATCCTTAATTCTGATGCGGCTCCAAGTTATAAATATATCTTCGGTCCGCATAAGGTCCTAAACCTCATCTGTGAAACATCACAATGAAACGCATTTAATCAAAAACACTGTCAGATGAAACAAAGCAAAGGGCTAAATGGCGATCTGAAACCAGAAGACAAGAAAACCACAAACAGGTCCCGACGAGTGCGGCCACAGACATTGATAGTCAGGCACCGACCATCTGAAACAGATTGAGAAGGGAGCCGTCATTTTGTCTTAAGACTTGTTTATTTCGACTACCTGTTCATGTGTATTAAAACCGTCAAATGAGCGGCAAATAGTGTAGACCTGATCAGACGTCGCAATGTTTGCTCTTGTCTGTCTACCCCATTATTTCAGGTAAACGCGGTAGTTTTGCGTGACACAAATGGAAAATAAATATATAACACTTACTTTCAATGTGAGCAAGGCACATCTTCACTCCAATGACATATAATATGTTATGTCTTTTATCTAAAAGACAAACAATTGTAAAAGGTTTGTATCGCAGCATGTGAAAGACGCTCTCGTTGGGATATTGCAGACCTCGGAATGTCAGATTAGTTTTAGCATCCGCAAAATCCGATGGTCTGATCAGGGCCTGTGTTGCCCTATTGCAGTCACTGGGTGTTCTAGACTACATCGACACACAACAAGGGGACTGATCAGACAGTGGGGCTGTGCAGACTGACCACTGACTTCGCTATCCGCGTCTACCTTAAAACCCCATTTCTCCCATCTTGACTAACAGTTCCAGTTTCACGCTTAGCATGCTGAGTAAAAATTCCAGCAGATGACATTTTGAAATATGGTTTTCTCAGATATTTAGTTCTGACAGTTTATCCATTTTTTCCTTTAGAGGCAGTTTGCATGGAATGCCAAACTATACTTTCTGAACAAAATATATATAAGAAATTAGTCAGTAATTTGTCGTCTATCGAATTTGCACAGAGCCTGCTACAGGTTAATCGAGAAAGAAAAACAACGTTTAATATGTGGATATTGAAAATGTAACACGAAGCCCCCAGTGGGCAAACCTACATATTCCTGTTTGAGTTTCGTCATGTGAAACTGTCCTTTGCAGCACATGGACAAAGGCCAAGATCGCCCTGGGCATCACACAGCCTTACCAGGATCCATAACGAAAACATGCCTATTCAAATACAATGAAAATTTCACCTCCAAAAACTGAAAATTTTCAGATAAAAAAAACTCCGATATTTTTCTTATTTCTGCTCAAAACATAGATTGTGGGTACTCGTTAGAACCGCCTCGTCGAGGCGGTTCTAACGAGTACCCACAATCTATGTTTTGAGCAGAAATAAGAAAAATAATGTATACCCCTGTAAACCCCAGTTTTACTATATAAAAGTGGGGTTTAAGGGGGTCAATATTATATAGGCATGTTTTCGCGATGTTTATTTTACGTCGATATATACTATAGCATGCTATAATTCTATAAGTAGGCAGCGAAATCCCTGATGAGTCAGCACGTATGCGCAGTCTGGTATGGGCATTCGCTAGTCACATTGTAAGGGGAATGGCTTCTTTCAGGGGAGGTAACTGTCAAAATTGTTTTGTCCTCTTCTAAATGAGGTCTAGTCTTTAAAGAAAGAATTTGCTCCCAGAGGCAGCAAATTCTTTCCTCATGGGGTAGACTTTTTCAAAGTGGACTCGTGTGCGACTGAATCAAATGGCCAGCAAAGACTAAAGCATACAATCTCTTCAAACTATTTACTTTTATATTAAGCAAGAAAATCAATAAGCATGAATTATTAGATACCCCCGCAAGAAATCGTTTCGGACAAACGGACAACGCGAAAACAGATTACCTCCCCCAACCCCAAAATGACAAACACACACACCCTACACAGACGCAGTTTATGGGGTGTACTAATAAGGGGGTGTTTAGTAAAATGTATGTAGCAAACCGTGATAATCGCAAGCGGACATTTATTAACAATTCATATATGAATCAAATCGAAATTTTCAATCATGATATTTGTTGGCTTCTGAATGAAGCTGAAATCACGAAATATGCATGAAAACAGGCTCAGCTGCACGTATATGGTTTAGTGCGAATGTGTAATGCTTAGGTCAATAGCCGATTTCATACATCTTCCGTACTTTTCCGTAATTCACTCATAACCAAAGTCACGTGGCCCTATGTCATATAACTAAATCAGCCAAGCGATCTCGGTATGAGACACAGCAAGACTTAGCCTCTGCCGATAGAGTGCATCACCTTTTCAACGCACAGGGAAAACTAATGTTATGTCCTTTAATTTGAAGGCTGCTGCAACCCTTTACACGGCAGGAGGTAAACATTATCGTGGGACATTTTACCTAAATATTGGACATTTTACCTAAATATTGGGTTATCTTAACGCATTAGCATACTGCTCCTACAATTTGTATCTAAGAGTTTGCCTTTGGAAACAAAAGAAAGAAATCGGAGACTCGGGTTTATTAAGTCTGAGTAAACAGTCTTATATAAAGATTTCAATAAAAAAAAGAGACACCGATTTGCGTGTTTCCAAGCGTAGTCTTTATAGATACTATTTTAACCAATTTATGCCTAGTGGACTCTTCTACCTAAAATAAAAGTAAAAAAAAAGACTGCCTTTGGAAACACAGAACCCACAAAATCACGAAAATCGGAGACTCGCTCTGATTGAGTCTCTTCATATGGAACACTCTAGTACATGTATTTGGACAGATCCATTTCCTATATAAGAGCTGTCGGGTTAGTTTTTACAAGTGTATTGTAGAAATACCTTAGCTTATCACAAATATTGTAGACCCTGATCAGACGCTGCGCATCGCGTCGTCTGATCCGGGTCTACAGTGTTTGCCAATGTCCCTTTTATGGGACGCTAGGCTTAAACGGGTTAAAGTGAATTAACGAACAAATCAGTTATTATAAAATGCGAAAAATATTCACGTTTTAATCACATTCAATGACAGTGCAGCGAGATAATCTCTTAATGTGACATGTTTGAACGCAAATAATTAATTACATACTACCTGATTTATTAAAATAAGCCAGAATATACCCAAATTGTAGAAAGATGTCTGCGTATTCTGTTCTTATCGTAAAGCTGCTAATAAGAAAACAATACAAATGAGGCTTGTCGCAAGAAAAGGGCTCTTCTGACTTTCCGTCGAATCAATCTTTCAATGCGCATGCCCGGTGCCTTAGCAAGACCACATGTCGAGTTCTTTGGCTGAGGTGTCCCCTTAGTCTATGCTTATGTGAGCTAACAGCATGGGTTCTGGCGAGACTGCGCGGATGCGCAGGCTCGCCTGAACCTTCGCTGTTGGCGTATGCTAAATTGTCTTATTCCCATGCCGGACTCAAATATCTATGTCTTTAAGAACATTACTTCAGGGTCTAATTTTGCAAACACGTGCCAAATGTATTTTTTTCTGAGAGTTTGTGTGGTGCTAAAATTTGCTTCGTTATTAAAAAAAAAATCGGTAAAATTCACTAATGCTTAAATACTAAATCTGTACATACATTTATCTACCAATCCAACTCAGTCTAATAATACGTGAGTATAGGGAACAACTGACAAGGACGGGTCATTCTCACCCTTCCGCCGATTCAAGAATGGCAGTTGTCAGTTTCTGGCGAAAGAATGTACACAAGTACTGGTTAGTCACTTAGAGGATTAAGTCTGTCCAGATTTTTTATTTGGGCTTTACGGCCCTTTCAAGAATATTTCACTTATATCGAGCGGATCGTTCATCAAAGGTGATCGAAAATCGGAGAACCCGGGGAAAACCACCGTAAGCAGAACTTGGCTTTCCTATATGTGACCCGAGCGAGGCTCGAACCACAGCGGTGAGAAACCGAATGGATTAGGATTCAGATCCACTAGGCTACGGGGGTTGTCCAGAAAAAAAAGTGTGTTTCGGTAAACTGACCGGCTCGACATAAACTTAATAGCGTTATCTGAGAAGTTAAGCTCGAAACCAACCAACCATTAAGACACTACGGAGTCGGAAATGAATGCAGAATTTACGTTGGCGTATGTATGGACAAGGGAATCTTGTCTGAGCTTTGGTGAGACTGCATTATCTAAATGAGGATTGATTACTAGCAGATTGCCATTAATAAGCTTAGGTTGCACAAGGGGAACAATATCGACTAATATTACAACTACTAATGCCATTAAATGACATACAGATAACGTTAATACATGGTAGGATGTATTGTTCTTAATACCTGCTCTTCCATCGATGAAACCAATACCTAGTTAATATGCAAACCATTGTAGGTGGCATAAGAGACAAAGCGGTCTGTATGATAATAAAAAAAAACCATCCAATTAAAACTATTAAATTATAATCGCAAAAAAAAATGATGAAAATCGGAGTTTCTATCTTAATCTTTATTTCAGACTTTTAAATTTTCATTTTAAATCACTGCAGCTGGTGTGTTCAGTGCCGCGTGGCGGCCGTAAAACGTCTCCCCGTACGTCACCATAGTGCATATTATAAATTCTGTATTTCCTGTGGGACCACTGAGCCCATTCTGGTTACTCTGAAAATCGAATACCGCTTAATCTAGCGCTAGGAGACGTATACAGTCTCACAAACTACATGGCTGTATATGAAGAGACTTAATAAAACCGAGTTTCCGATTTTCGTTCTTTTGTGTCATTACGAAAACACGCCTATTCAAATGTATTGGAAATTTCACCACAAAAAACTAAAAGTTTTCTGGTACAAAATCTGACATTTTTTTCATATTTCTGCTCAAGACATAGATTGTGGGTACTCGTTAGAACCGCCTCGACGAGGCGGTTCTAACGAGTACCCACAATCTATGTTTTAGAGCAGAAATAACGTATACCCCTGTAAACCCCAGTTTTACTATATAAAAGTGGGGTTTAAGGGGGTAAAAATTATATAGATATTTTTTCGTGATGATTCTTTGTTTCCAAAGGCAACCTTTTAGATTTTTACTTCAGTGTTTTAGTGCTGCCCAAGATGTTGAAAACATAAGGAGTGCTCCTTCAGTACATTAAAATTTGTGCACAGTATACATTTACATATTTTGTAGCAGTTATTGAGCTACATGTACGTTTTCGTTATAATAATCATTCAAAGAAATAAAAAAAGAAACAACGTGAACACAATTTGGACAACAGACTTGGACCAATCTTTTTGAAAAAATATCGAAGGGAAAACTACTTTTGAAGGTGTATAAAGGGCCATAACTCTCCTAATAATGGGTGGATTTTACCCTAAATCGAACTTCACCTCTATTTTATGATTACATACCTGTGTATTAAATATGATAAAAAAAAAATAATTGGTGGATTTTACCCTAAATCGAATTTGACCTATATTTTATAATTATATGCTCGTGTATAAAATATGAATCCAATTTACTAACCTTTTCAAAAGTTATGGAACGGAAACCATTTTTCAAAGTTGAAAAAGGGTCATAACTCCCAAAATACTTGGTGGATTTTACCCTAAATCGGATTAGACCTACTGTTTATGATTATATACCTGTGTATAAAATTTGAATTCAATACACTAATCTTTTCAAAGTATATCGAATGGAAACTATTTTTCAACGTTGAAAAAGGGCCGTAAGTCCAAAAAAATTAATGGACTTTACCCTAAATCGAACTTGACCTATATTTTATAATTATATGCTCGTGTATAAAACATGAATACACTAATCTTTTCAAAAGTTATGGAACAGAAACCAATTTTCAAAGTTGAAAAAGGGCCGTAACTCCCAAAGTAATTGGTAGATTTTACCCTAAATCGAACTTGACCTACATTTTATGATTATATACCTGTTGTATAAAGTTTGAATCCAATACACTAATCTTTTCGAAAGATATCAATCAAACGGAAACCATTTCTCAAAGTTGAAAATTTTTCAAAGTTGAAAAAGGGCCATAACTCCCAAAATAATTGGTGGATTTTACCCTAAATCGAGCTTGACCTACATTTTATGATTATATATCTATGTATAAAATTTCAATCCAATTCACCAATCTTTTCAAAAGGTATCGCACGGAGACCATTTGTTACGTACGGGACGGACGTATGTTCGGACAGCGGTGATACTATATGCCCCCCCCCCCCCCCCCCCAATTGAAAATGATGGGGGGGGGGGGGGGGGGGGCATAAAAATAGTACATAATTTGTTCAGGAATAGCAACAACCAAATACCACAGCCTATCAATGACACCAAGAAGAAGAGCACACCAGGATTGACAGGTAGTACACAAGCCACAGACCAAAGAAAACCAAAACAGCCAGTTCCCTCTACCCAAACAAGCTGCTCACAATGCTAGACAGAATCCACTAAACACAGCATTACTGCTCTGTTTAGTAGATTCTGTCTGGCATTGTAACGAATAGGACAACAAAAAGGAAAAAAATGAAAAAAAAAAAAAAAAAAAACAAGACCCGCAGCGAGCGGTGACAAGGCTGAACAAAGAACAATTAACACCAGAACCACACCTTAGAACGGTCATGATAAATTAGTTTATTGTTTACTTTTGTTTAGGTGAATGGGTACACCTATTGGAGAAACTAGACTTAGCTGAAGTGTTTTGCCTCTCCCTCCAAAGAAGGTCACTTTACTTCCTTGTACATGAATGCCTTCGTAAAGTGGTCCACTTTGAAAAGTTAGACAAATAGTCTGTGGTCAGTGCGAATTTTATAAATCAAGTTAAGGTACCGGCGCATCCGAGACGTAATCGAAACACGTGCACATGCGATTTCTTTCATGCTTATCTTGAAGCTCTATTGTTATTCCAGTAATCTTCGTCTGAAGATCTCCCTCGAGGCTAGGATGTAATAGAAGAAAAAATAGAAAGAAATCCTATTAATTATGCAAACAAAAGTGATAAATTGATTTCTTATCAGTAAGACTTATCCGAAAGTATAGATGCGAAACGGAAAACGATATACTTTGCTCTTGTTTCAATAATCACAGTAAGAGACTGTATAACACTGCTGTGAAAATTGTTATCGAAAGTTGTTCAAAGGTCTATTTAATAACAATTCTTAGAGAACTTACTCTAGTCCTCCAAAAACATATCTTGTGAGTACTCGTTAGAAGCCCCTCGGCGAGGCGCTTCCATGAGGACCCACAATATATGTTTTTATGGAAAACATTTAACGAGTATCCACAACATACGTTCTAATAGTGAGTTAAGAAAATAATATCCCAGACTTATCATCAAACACTTCTTAACAACTCCTTTGTTTATTTGCATATCTGGTTAATTCAGATTTTTATAAGAAAGAACAAGACAAACTATTTAGACGTAAACGTCTAAGTACCGGCGCAAATTTTGTCCATGTTTACTTAGAAATATGGGACAGTTTAATAAATTTTCAATGTAGCAGGTAAAAAAGAACAACAATGTGATTCTTTTACGTATGCTTTTATTAAGCTTTATGAATTTTCTTGATCAAGCAATATGCGAATCCTAGTCATATTGGGATCTCCACGAGATTTAGTTTGTACATTATTATTTAAGAAAAAAAAAACAAAAAAAAACATGCCAAAACTTAAATAAGTTACCAGATCTTATCTAGAAGCTTATTTTAGCATGCGTCTGATATGAATATGTTTGAACTTTTTAAGTATGTATCACAGGTCATAGTCAAACTTACCAATGATGGACTGCAGGTCATATTCAAACTTACCAAACTGCGCTCTGCGCTAATCGAACACTTCTCTATACATAAAAATCCAACGCTATATTAAGAGACCGGCGCGATTCGCGCGCCGGCCAATAAAATATAGATCATCGCGCCAGGTAAGATACTTCAATTGAGTATTCACAACAAACAATATTTACCCGATATCATTAGAGAGAGAGAGACAGAGAGAGAGACAGAGACATAAAAATACTATATGGCTATGATTTGCTTGTGCACTATCTAAGAAGGCGAAGCGGAGAGATAGGAATACACTCGTATGTGTAATACAGTTATCTGGCTAGTTCCGGGTAAGGGTGTGCTGCATAACGATTTCCATTACGAAAACACGCCTATTCAAATATACTGAAAATTTTACCACCCAAAAAAGGTAAATTTTCAGATAAAAATTTTGATATTTTTTCATATTTCTGCTCAAAACATAGATTGTGGGTACTCGTTAGAACCGCCTCGGCGAGGCGGTTCTAACGAGTACCCACAATCTATGTTTTTTAGCAGAAATAAGTAAAATAACGTATACCCCTGTAAACCCCAGTTTGACCATATAAAAGTGGGGTTTAAGGGGGTCAACATTATATAGGCATGTTTTCGTAATGCAAATAACTGAAACTTGATTTTTTAAGCTGATACAGAGTACTATCCTTCCTTGAAATACCACACAAAAGAATTTGTCATTCGCCTTTGGTTACCTGCCCTTGCGATGACTGTGAAGTACACTACTGATTTGGCAAGTTCTGAATAGTTTTGCTAGTATCGAATAATGCAAGAGGAATCTGTAACCAATTCCTCGGATAATGCAAGAGCCTCTATTTATTACTTTATAAACTTGTGTAACAGAGAAAAATAATTCAATATAAAGACATTCGTCAAAAAGGGACAGGTTCACAAAGACCTTAAAATCGGTCCTTTAAGACCAAATCGCATAATCCATGGCATAACTATTTTTCGGCATGTATACCCTCATTATTGCAAGATTTAGCTCCTATATTCTGAATTTAATAATCTTTCCAATGTAAAAAAATATTTAAGTGAGGTTTAAGGAGTCGCAAGGAGTGGCGTATAAGGTCCTATTTTATCCCTTTCTGAAACCCGAAAATAAAATAAAGTTGTAATGAAATTAAGTGTTTCCATTGTTATTAATCAAATTGTAATTGGTGTTTAGCGCCGTGTGATGCCCCTTAAATACCCCCCCCCCCCCCCCCCCACCCACTTCGTCAAAGAGCAGATAACATAAGCAACGACAAGAGAAAATCTGACCGAGGTTTTCAACCAAGTAAGACCCAGGCTGGCCTACTCAGCCATATACTGGCTAACTCAGCCACAGCGCCGGATTTGCTAGTGTTGAAAGTTTGGATAAGTAGTATACTGTCTAGACAGCGAACAACATCAGTGCTGATCAGACTGCGCAGATGCACAAACTATGTGTCTTAGTTGTTCGCATATGGCAAAAAGCAGGCTATCTCATGAGGCAAATGAAAAACAGAACCGTACAATTTGTTCTTTTTAAAATTGACCGCTGTCGTGTATTTGATGACGACTTTTTCATTTATTCGGAACTAGCTAAAACCCGGAACTATTCAAATCACAATATCTAGAAAGGTGACAATGTACCTTATTACATGTGCTCTAAGTAATCATTAAAACATTCTGTGAAGATAAAAGAATTTAGCCAGCCTATATAGCTCCGATGGGTACAAACCAACTGCTGTACTCAGAAGCCAATTCTTACGTTGTTTTATGAGGAAGTTATTTAAAGTTTTCACGGTCGTTTCGTACGTTGTGTTTATGGGAAGTTTCGAGAGTAATGACAAGCTTAAACACCAAAGAACCAGAAAATGTTATATCAGAACTGCTGAGAAGATGGCCAAATAAAGAAAAAAATGTGTGATGCCCAACCTTATTTATCCTGGTTTTCCCTGGGCTTATATGTATAAAGTAGTGTAATCTTTAAACGCCTTCTTCTCTGAAACCGCTAAATTAATTTACACCAGATTCTTCTGTCGATAGGATATTGACAATTTGTTCAAGTGGGTTACACGATTGGGCACGATGGCCGCCATGCCCATATATGGTTAAAAAAATAAAAATCTTCTTCTCCAGAACAAAGACAGCTTTAAGGCTGAATCTTCATATATAGCATTGGAGAATCGGGGTCTACCGCTTTGTTCAGATGATGAACCTAGAATGACCTTTGGCCTTTTTCCGGCAAGATCATATTTGCGTCCCCTTACAAAACTTTGAAAAACCAGTTTTTCATTAAAGACTAATGGCTGAAACTTACAATGTATGATTAAAGAAGAAAAACTTTTTAATTACAATCAACATATTTTTCCCTGAGGGTTATCTATCCTTGCTCCTGGGCAGTATACAAATATAAAATTGAGTCATCTTTAAACGTCTTCTTCTCTGAAACCGTTTGACCTCTTTTCACCAGATTTCAAATTGGGCTTTATGTTGAAGGAGTATTGTCACTTTATTCAAATGGTTCTGCAGTATTGAACAAGATGGCCGCCATGCCCATGGATATATGATACAAAGCACTTAATAATCTTCTCCAGACCCGAGATAGCTTCGAGGCTGAATCTTAGAAAATAAAATTGAGGACGCAAGATCTACCAAGTTTGTTCAAATAATGATTTTAGGATGATCTTTGACCTTTTTTATGGCACGCTCAAATCTCTGTCCTAGTTTATGTGTGCTGGAAGAAGGTTGCATGGCATCTGAAGATATGCAATTGCTGTTTTAATCAGGTGAGCGAATCGTGACTCTAGGCCTCATGATTCTTCAAGCCGCAGAAGCTATTTGTTTAACGTACAGGCCTACGTTACGTTAAATATATCAGTGTGGGGAATCCACGTGACCAAATGACTAGGTACAGGGAGTTTGGTATTATTTTTAGCTCCGCATAAGGTAAGATTTTTTAGAATATCTCTATTCATACCAAATGGATTTTGTTCAAATAAAGCGCAGAGTACATGTACGCGGAAAATTAAGCTCATAGAGCTATTCTGTGATCTGGTCTCATACTCAAGAACATTGGAAGAATGTTTTTGCTGTCAATCTGGGCTACTGGGACAATGTACATGAATTTTGACGAAAAACATTCTCCGAATGTTCTCGAGAATCAGACTAGATTGCAGAATAGCGCTTACATCACCAGAAAGAGCTTAATTTTTCGCGTACTCTGCGTTTTATTTGAACAAAATCCATCGGGTATAAATCGAGATATTAAAAAAAAAATCCTACCTGATGCGGAGCTAAAAATAGTGACAAACTCTGTGCACCTGGTCATTTGGTCACGTGGATTCCCCACACTGTATATACAGACTAACGTTAACATGGATTCCTGCTCCCACTGGCGATCTTTTTCAAAAGGGACGTGATGAAAAGGAAAGAAAACAATTCACAAAGGTTGTCTCCTTGTAAAACATGGGGTAAAATCTTCCAGGAGTAACCAATCCCCTTTAGTTGGTCGTCCTGTTGGTAATTCTAAAGTGCTAGTGTCAAACATACATGTCTCATAGAAATATCATACAACGAATGCCGATAATCTAATTCGTCGTTTTATCAGCAATGCATCTTTTAGCTTATTATTATCTTCTTAGGACAATGGAAACGCAAGGTCAGAGAAAGTACCTTCGTACACGTGCGCCCATCGTAGATTCAGATCAGCCTGCGCATTCGCGCAGTCTGATCAGAATCTTCTCTGGACGCATTTTTGATAGCTACGCATGAAAATTTCCCTCTTGCGGACAACGCAGATTCTGATCAGGCTCATCTTATGCGCAGGCTGATTTGAGTCTTCTCCAGGCGCGCATGTTTACGCACCGCAATAAAATGCTCTCTCTCTCTATATATATGCGCTCAACGAAGTACAGATCAGCCTGTACATTCATACAGCCTGATCTCGACCTTTTCCATTGTCAGCATACATATCCGTGGACATTGTAAAACATGAATTTACAAAGAATTCCTGATCAGACTTTGCGCATGCGCAGGCTGATCTGGGTTTTCTCTTTTCGTGTATGGTATAAGATTATTTTTCTGCGTTAAGCGCGATGTGTTCTTCTAAAAATGGGTAGCAGCTGGCTAGTATATCGATATCAAATCAAGTTCTCGTAGCAATATAGATATAAGACACAATTAGTACGAATTACGACACTGAATCAAAGTATTGAGAATTATGATCAAAACTGTTCAGAAAATGTCCAGGAAATGTTACATACAGACCATAGCCATACCGATGCTATAAAGAGAAAGAGCAAACCAACTACAGGCGAACTTCGATGGCCCGAACATTTTTTGGGACCATTGTAACGCCATCTCGTTATCTCGTCTTCGCTTGTCCCAAATAACCGCTTATCTCGAAGCGAAAATCTTGTTCATGTTTAAACATGAAGAATCTAACAACAGGCAACACAATATTGTTGAAACGATGAGAAATCCTCTCCTTCTTTTTTCAACAATATTTTCAATACACCTCCTACTTCAGGAGTAAAATTACATAATATAATAAATTATTCATTTGTGAAATGTGGTCGTTCGGTTGATATTTCTTCAATTCTGCAAATCTGATACGTCAAGGTACCGACGTCGTGAAATATTTCAGAGAGTCCCTTCGATTTCGAGATAACGAGAGTCGACTGTAGTTCTAGACATTGGTACATGTAGTTCGAACTACTGAGTTATTCATAGCCCCTAGTCAAGCGCAAATGGGAAAGCTTAGGCCTTTTTGATCTTCTATAAATTAACGATGAGGCGAATCTTATGAGTAAGCATAACATACATTTTTTTTATAAATTAAGAGACAATCCCTAAAATATCCCCAAACATTTGTTTTTTTGAGCTATCGTAAGAATTTCCTAGGTATTCAAAAAAGTTCGAATCAGCCACGTTATCTAATAGACAACTGTTGTCATGATCAGAGTGGTCAAATGTTCAGACTGATCTGTTCTTTGAAGTTCACATTTACCTGTAAGACACCTTTTTGGGTAGACTGTATACAATCGAGCCATATTATACAAACGCCAAAATTTTCTTAAGGTAGTTGTCCACGTATTATCATTGACCAATGTAATCAAACCGATCGTTCGACGAAATCCAGGTAATGATTATTTATAGCCGAGCTCTTCATATCGCTGTGACGTCAGAGTGCTATTGAACGCGGCGTCTGATCAGGGTCTGCACTATTTGCTCAAATTACAGAAAGGTTTAAATGAAATACAGTGGAACCTCGATAATTCAAAGTCCAAGGGACCAAACAATTTTGTTTGAATTATTGAGACTTTGAATAATTGAGGGTTAAAATGCATACATATATTTAAGTCGGGACTTCAAAATGATCTTGAATTATTGAGAATTTTGAATTATCGGAGTTTGAATTATCGAGGTTCTACTGTAGTCTTAAGTCCCAGTTCAAGACCATTTTCTCCGCCAGCCTACACTCAGAGACAATCGACCCACCAGTGTTGTCAGTGCCTTGAGTTGGTTTTTCGCAGTTGATATACAGTCGACCCTCGTATTTCTAATGAATACCCACAATGTGTTTTCGTGGAGAAATACAATATTTACCTGATAACCCTTTGACTGAAGATATAGTGATTCTGTAATCACATATCAGCCACCTCATGACAAAACCTTCAACATGGCATGTTTGCTGAGTGAAGACTCAGAACTGCCTGGGCACCTGCCCAGTCTGATCAGCACTGTCTGCATTAAAAAAGCTTGGGTCTGTTGCTACCTACTGAGCGCACAGCGAAGACTGGTCACACTGGGCAGATAGATACCTACTTTGATCCTCGCTTATCTCGAATAACCGCTTATCTCGAAGTGAAAATCTGGTCCCTGTTTTAACACAGATATCTACCATCAGGCAACAAAATATTGTGGAAAAGAGGAGAAATTGCTCCTTAGGAGCAATTTCTCCTCTTTTCCACAATATTTTCAATATATCTCTTATTTAGGAGTCAAATAACATTCATTTTGTTAAAGATGGTTGTTCGATTAATTGTTTTCCACAGTGATATGTCAAAGTACGGATATATCGAAGTGTTTATATAGAGTCCCTTGGATTTCGAGATAACGAGAGTCGACTTTATTTTGGTGCTACAAATTGGGCAACTGTTTTTTTGTGTGTTTTTTTTTTTGTGTGTGTGTGTGTGTGTGTGTGTGTCTCTCTCTCTCTCTCTCTCTCTCTCTCTCTCTCTCTGTGTGTGTGTGTGTGTGTGTGTGTGTGTTCTTTAGAATTTCATTTTATTTTTTTTTTGAAGACACGCGTTGAGAATACGCATCATGCTTTGGAAGAAAACATCTCAAAGCGTGCAAATTAACACCTTATTTAGAGCTAAGCTAACAGTTTCTGTATATATACTGCGACACCCTCCTTTTCGGAGTATTACAGCAGGCTTTCCAATACTAAGCAATGTGGATAAAGTGTCTTGCCCAAGAACACAACACGTGGTGCTCGCCGGGACTCGTGATCTTGAATCCGACGCTTTACCACTGCACCACAGCGCTCTATATTTTGCTTGCAATTACTAACATGTACGACAGAATAAGGAAAACTGCGACAAATATCGGTTGTCAGTTCTGTAACGACGTTTTTATGTAGTGTTGAAAGAGTTCAATTTCTGTTGTGAAAGAATGTATTTTTAAAACTACAAGAGCACAGAGTATTTTCTTAAAGTAAATTAAACCGCTTGCTCGACAATCTATCCACAGTTAGACTATGAATTGATAGATGGGAGTTGAAAGTTTAAAGTAGCTCTCATCCATAATTTGCAGCTTTATATGCCTGGATAACGATGTGTGATTTGTGCATGCTACTGACTTCATCGTTCATATTATATCACAGTTTTGAGATAGGAGCATTTGGTGTTCATCGTGAGATAAAAAGGCTATATGAACCGGTGTATAGCCTTTCCAACAAGATTGCATGTACGCCCAACGGAGACTCATTTCAGCCTGCACATCCGCGCTGTCTAATCAGTCTTGGCTGTCTGCCAGAAGACGCTTTGGATCCTTGGCTACCCACAGAGTGCCCTGCGAGGACACTGATCAGGCTGCTCGGGGGCGCCCACGGATCTTTGCTGGGCGCACATGCAATCGTGTAGGAAATGCTGTGCCCCGGCTCATATGCCCAGGTCAGTCTGCGACTGAGCGCTATCTTCATCCAGGGAGTTCTTTGCTTGTCGATGTAATCTATGGTATACAGCAGTTCTGTACGCGGGTAACAGAGATCTGACCAGACTGCGCAAATGCGAAGACTTATCGGGGCTTATGATTATGTTGCTCTTGCCTGTGATAAGTCCGTTTTTTCTGATATGTTTCATTTCTCTGTATTGCACATGAAGCGAATGTGAGAGTACAAACCCTAACCATTACGAAAACATGCCTATTCAAATATACTGAAAAGTTAATCACCGAAAAATTAAAATTTCAGACAAAAAATTCAAATATATTTCATATTTCTGCTCAAAATATAGATTGTGGGTACTCGTTAGAACCGCCTCGCAGAGGCGGTTCTAACGAATACCCACAATCTATGTTTTTGAGCAGAAATAAGAAAAATAATGTATACCCCTGTAAACCCCAGTTTTACTTTATAAAAGTGGGGTTTAAGGGGGTCAAAATTATATAGGCATGTTTTCGAGATGCAATGCAAGTATTTGCTTTCACTAAAAGCTTAGTCTAGCTTAGCACACAATGTGTGCTAAGCGTAGACCAAACTTGTTTGTAAAGCTAATACTTGGTTATAACGTTAAGCAGTCCATGGAAAACAGCACTGGACCAGTCCATGACCTTTCATAAAGTGCTTCCGGAGCAATAACAAATACTAAGATTGTCTCCACCCATGCGCGTAGACAAGAAAAGTGATGTAAAAGATGTCAATCTCTGAAATAAGATTTAACCGACACTTCTACAAACTGGAGAGTGCACTGATGTTAAGGTTTTGCACGGATCTGCGCATGTTGTGCGCAAGACGCAGAGTTAATTGAATCTTGGTAGCAAAGTGGTATGTTGCGTCCATCATGCAAATCAGCACCGAGCTTTTAATTTGCATCACTCAGGCCGTGTTAAATCTTTCGGGCTATCATTTACATAGCTATTCAGTTTGATAATTAAGCTTAGAGAAATGGAGATGCCAAGAATGACATCTGTTTTATCTGAAAAAGATATTTCGCCCTTCAGGAGGTCATAAATATTGCGTTTCTGTCGCATTGTCAGCGTTTAAATGTGCCCAGATATTATCCTGATAGCGGTTGGGCTCAGTATTTCGTTGATATAATCACTAAAAATAATGATTTATATTGTCGCCAAAGATACTTGAATATTTTCTAATTTTAGCCTAAAACGAGACCAGAAGTACACCGTCCTTTTAATTATTACCATTCTCTGGGCTAATTCAAGAGACGACTAATTTATAAATTTTTTTTCCAGAAAACAGGATTTGACATTTTATGCAAATTGTCTACATTGTGCGCCCAAACATTTTCTTAGTTTTCCCAGAAAACAGGATTTGACATTTCATGCAAATCGTCTCTGTTGAAAATTGTCAAATGGAGGCATGCCTCGTCTCTGGTTGAAATTCCTACCCTCTGGTGAGATTTCCCTATCCTGCATGGACACTCGTGATGGATTCCTATGTTCTTTTAAAGTACAGTGGACTCTGGTTATCTCAAAATCTAAGGGGACCAGAATTTTAACTTTGGGATAACAGTAGTTTGAAGTAACAGAAGTTTAAATATAAAGACCATAAAGCAAAACTAAACAATAATTATCCAAAATTCAGTTTGATGTAAGCAGCAATTTCAGTTATAAATGTTTTGAGATAACGAGAGTCAACTATAAACCCATTTCAGAAGGGAGATCAAAACAATGTTGACAATAGTAGTCTCTCCTGAAAGTGTATAAATTCACTTTAAAGCTCCCTATTCCTCAAAAATAGACATTTTACTTATCCAATAAATGTTTAATAAATTGATATATGGTATAAATACAATCATAAAACGTGGCACCTTACAGCCTGTAAAATTTCAGTTAGTCTCTCGTTCTTGAACGAAATGATTTTTATCCTATCTCTTAGTTAATGTTGCCAACATTAATCTAGAGATACAATAAAAAATCATATCAACGAGGGACTGACTGAAATTTTATAGGCTGTCAGATGCCACATTTAATGATCGTTTTAATTACTGTATATCAATTTATCAAATCATTCTTGGATAAAAAAAATCCCTCTTTTTTTTGAGGAATATGGAACCTTTAAGAGAAAAGAAAATTTTGCTTATTGTGTTAATTATTGCGGCGAAGACTAAGACAAAGAAATAACGACATGGTACGACAGGGAGTTTTTTTTTTTTTTTCCCATTTGATGCAAATTGTCTAAAAAAAAACGATCACTTTGCTGGAAATGCGAGGTAACATGACCCTGTTAACAATGTAAACAAAGGTTATAAGGAAATATACATTATTTACCACAATCCATATATGCCGAGTGGACTCTTCTACCTCAACTCTTTGGACAGGTACATTTCCTTTATAAGGGGTGTCTGGTTAGTTTTTAGTATTATGTTTTGTAGAAATGTCTTAATGTAATGCAAACAGTGTAGACCCTGATCGGACGCTGCGTTCTGTGGCGTCTGATCTTGCTCTGCACTGTTTGTCATTGTCCCTTTTATGTGACACTAGGCATGAATAAGTTTAATTTTGTGTTTGTGTTGAGTTTTTTACGGCCCAGTCAACGCATTGAGGCCATATTGAGCACGGTCAATTTACCGAACCACACTTTTACTTGGCATGCTTAGTCCTCTAAGCGTTAACCAGTATTGTGTACATTCTTTCGCCAGAAATGTTGAATATTGGGACACTTTTTGTCCTTACTATACTTGTCCTAGAATTTGAGCAAAGCCAATGTGTCCAAAACAATGCTAGATGAGTGGCAAACGGTATTCACCCTGATAAGACGCCGCGTTTTGCGGCGTCTGATCAGGGTCTATACGGTTTGCTCAAATCTGTCTGTCCCAATACTTAGGGTTAGTACGGTAATGTGATTTCATAAATTCTAAGGAAATTTTCTTATTTAATCGTGAAATTGTATTTTGTGTGTACTCATTAGAATCGCCTCATCGAGGCGATTCTATTGAATACACTCAACATACAATCACTGTGTAGAGAATCGAAAGATTTCCCTAAATTATCGCTATTTGCTTCCTAAACTGGTGCCATGATTAACCCTCAATGACTCGAACTACCCATGTCTCGAACGAATTGCCATGGTCTCAAAGAAGTTCGAGCCATTGAGGTTCGACTTAATACTTTTTAGCTCGCCTGTACGAAAGTACATGTAGGGCTATAGCAGTCACCATGTCGTCGGCGTCGGCGTTGATTTAAGTTTTTGATTTAAGTTTTTTAGAAGACTATATGTTCTGAACCAGAATATAGAAGTAGTTAATTCTTGTCCTATTGTTAGATACTGGTCTCAACTTCTATGCTGTTCCATCCCGACCCACATGAGTGATAATGTGGTCAAGATCATGGACTTCGAAAATTCGAAAAAAAATTACGTTAAAGATTTTAGTTGAAGTGTTTTGAGGCAAAGAGCTATTCAGGCGAGCTACGCTGTTCTGCGACAGCTCTTATTAGTATCCGAGTCGCTTTCAATTATTCCGCCTTTAAATATGTGCAATGAATGTACTTTTCAAAACTTTTATTTTGAAAGGTACAAAGTCCGAGGCAGGTTTGAAAAATTACCGTAATGATGTCCAAAGTCCACACACAGGCCCAGTGAACTGTCATACATGCATACATAATTACATGAAAGAATATGGTCATGATTGATGTTGACACTCTGTCATTGACCAATAGTAGCAATAAGCGGTATGAACTCAAAACTAAAGTGAAATAAAAGTAGAAAACAGAATATACCAATGCCTCATATTACGTCATCACCTGCCTCTTGGCCTCCCATTACATCACGAAAACATGCTATATAATTTTGACCCCTTTAAACCCCACTTTTATATAGAAAAACTGGGGTTTGCAGGGGTATACATTATTTTTCTTATTTCTGCTCAAAAACATAGATTGTGGGTACTCGTTAGAACCGCCTCGCTGAGGCGGTTCTAACGAGTACCCACAATCTATGTTTTGAGCAGAAATATGCAAAATATCAGAATTTTTTATCTGAAAATTTTCATTTTTTGGTGGTAAAATTTTCAGTTTATTGGAATAGGCGTGTTTTCGTAATGAGTAGAAATGCTCTAGATCTTGTGCTGATTTATTGCTACCATATTAAATTATCTAACAAGACGTTGTGTAACTTGCAAACATTTTGTATATATTGTACCACTACGCACAATGAACACTCTAGATCCACTGGATTCTGGAAGCTTGGAATTATTATTATAATTCAATATTTAAACAGCTTCAACACATCACGAAAACATACCTATATACTTTAGACCCCCTTAAACCCCACTTTTATATGGTAAAATTGGGGTTAACAGGGGTATACATTATTTTCCTTATTTCTGCTCAAAGACATAGATTGTGGGTACTCGTTAGAACCGCCTCGTCGAGGCGGTTCTAACAAGTACCCACAATCTGTGTTTTGAGCAGAAATATGAAAAATATCAGAATTTTTTATCTGAAAATTTTCATTTTTTGATGGTAAAATTCTCAGTATATTTGAATAGGCATGTTTTCGTAATGAAAGAATTCCGGCCCAGGATCATTACTGTAAAAGATGTATAGAACTCCTTCTGATTCTTTTTTCTGAGAAATTCCAAAATTTGCATCACAAGCCCTTCTCCATACCATTAATAAGTGTCTAATCCCAAAACTTCTTCATGTCAGTTATAAGTTTATAATACATGGATACTTTGTGCATACCTTGATCAATAAATCATCCAAATGCACAGGACGAGCCTCATTCATAGCGCATAGCCTACCATGGTATCAAGAGGAAGAGTGCACAAACTGCGACGGAGAATACACACGTTACAAACCAAAGACGAGAACGTCTCCCTTCACCCTAGATTGGTTCAAATCCAGTGACTAATATTGTTTCTTATAATCCTGTTTAATAATCCACTAAAATAAAACCAAAATGATATATCATGACCATAAAGCTGGCCACTGGTAATAAAACCAAAATATTATCATGACTTTGGCCACGAGTGACCAGCCTTTATAGTCATGATATTATTTTGGTTTTATTTTAGTGGATTATCAAACAGGATTATAAGAAAAAAATGTTGAGTCACTGGAGACTGGTGCCAATCTACCTTCTCTCAAAAGATGTGATCACAATGCAAGGCAGGGCTCACCGCACACAAAAATAAAATAATAAAGAGGACAACATAAGAAAAAAATCTGCAACAAAACTAGCAGGCGTTTCTAATAAAACCCCACAACATAGGTTTTCATGGAGAAATAAGAATAATATTTACAAACATCCTCCTATCTAGAACTCTGTAAGCCTTGACATTTCCACAATATTACAGTCAAACCTCAGTAGCTCGAACACCGATGGCTTGTTTACCATAGCTAATTCGAACTTGTGTTTGAGTCCCAACGAAATTCTTTTGATAGCTCCAGAAAACAAATAAAACAAATATTTCAGGAAATTTTCTTATTTCATCATGGAATTGTATGTTGTGTGTAATTAGAATCGCCTCATTGAAGCGATTCTAATGAGTACTCTCAACATACCATTATTTTTAGAAGATTAAAAATACACCCATATATTATTCCCATTTGTCACCTAGCATGGCGCTATGAATAACCCTCAGTGGTTCGGTCTACCCATATCGAGAACAAACTTCAATGGTCCAAAAGATGTTTGAGCAATTAGGGTTTGACTGTATACCCAGTCAGCATTCTACGTAAATCTATATCCGGCCGTCATCGGCCCGTCAGCGTAGCTGACGGGCCGATGACGGTCCGATGTAGATTTACGTAGAATGCTAGCTGGGTATGGCGGAAAGGATGCAAATTCGGTAAATAAGTACATGAAGAGATTTATGCCTTATACACTCTTAAAAGTAATAACAGAACAGCGGAAACGTAAAAAGAATCTGAAAATTTGTTTAATAATATATACCCCTGTAAACCTCTATTTTCACTATATATTATTGGGTGCATGTGGATATAATTTTCATGGATTTGTTAAAGCGATTAAACACGTGCCTTTTACGTCAAAATTGTAAAAATATCTACTGCGATCATGGAGAAAAACACAAATAGACCCCGAAATTTATATGAGCATAAAATTTCCATATTCATAAACTCCCTGGAGGGCCTACTAGTATGGGTGTAATATGTATACTTGTCCCTTCCCATCAAGTTTGGTATCCTGTTTGTCATTAACACATAGCGTGCTCGGTAAAAGTTTTAGCAAACGACATTTTTTTTCCTTTTCTTACGCTGATAAGGTTTAGTACTTTATGCATTTTTTGGAGACAAATTGAATGACATATTAAAACCTATTTTCTAGGATACAATACAAAAATGATATGATTAATTTGTCGGCTGCTGAATAGACCAAGATAATGCTAAAAGTCAAGCATCTTGATGGGATTCAGAAAGTCCAGAAAATACACTTTTGAAAAAACCTAGGTTAGATGGTCATTTATTGTTACACCAATAGTAAATTGTGATAACATCTATTTATTAAATGTATTGAGAGAGAGAGAGAGAGAGAGAGAGAGAGAGAGAGAGAGAGAGAGAGAGAGTCCTATCCACTTACCTTGTGTCTTTACAAACGTAAGTGAAATCCGACAAAAAATATCCAGGTATGATGTTTCAGATGTCATGCGTCTTTCAGTATCCGTCTCCCCTCATGTTCTTAATAAAATATCTTATATACACTGCCATTCAATTTCCAGCTAACAAGCAGTGTAGGCGGGGAATCAAAAGGCGGAGCGAAAACGTCATGTGACTATTTAGTGAAGAGATATGCTCTTTGAAGTTTCACCGTAAAAAGCCATTTGTAAATCAATGCCGGATTGATTTTTGGACCGCTGTAAGAGCCAGTTGAGAGAGAATCCCGATGTTGCTTATCAAATTAAAAATATTCGATATCATGTTGTCATATATTACCGTATTAAAGAGATATCTTAAATGAACTACTTACCATACTTGTCTTAAAAAAAACAACTTTTTGTTATACATTTATTTTCTGTTAAAAACTACTGTGCTGAGTGGCAAAGAGTGAAGTCCCTGATAACACCGTGTCCCGTTCTGGGTCTAAACTGTTTGCTCTGGTCTGTCTGTCCCAATACTTAGGCTTATTACGGTATAAGGAATAATTTGCATACATACGATTACATGTACATTTCTTATCACAATTGCGCCGTGCCTATACAAAATTTGTCCGGGCATCGGACATGAATGACACGGAACAGTCAGCACGTCCTAGCAGTCTGACGAGAACCTTCTATGTCCATTCATAGAATCATTTGATACTGCAGAATTTGTCAGCGGAGAACCAAGGCCGGGGCGAGACTGAACGGATACAAAGGATCTAAATCTTCCTATTTCACATTAACTCGAAGACACAGTTTCGCTATACGAGTAAAAAATCTCGCCGTGCATCATCATAGTGCAGGTTATATTTTATTTCCTTTGGGATTATTGAGCCCATCCTGGTTGTTTTGAAAATCGAATACCGCTTTAGCCGGCGCTGGGGGGCGTATGCAGCCTCGCAAACTTCAGTGTTGCATATGAAGAAACTCAATCAAACCGAGTTTCCAATTTTTGTGATTTTGTGTGTTCTTTTTCCAAAGGCAATAATTTTTGACTTTTATCAGATATCATATCACTGACAAAATACATTAAATTAATATTTAAAGCTATATGATAAAACCAACAAGTTGGCATGTGCGTCCAGAAAAGACTCAAATCGGCCTGGGCATCCGCCAAGTCTAATCAGTTTGCGCTGTCCGCATGAAGAAAGCTTGGGGACTTAAGCTACCGAGTGTACTACGATGACTAATCAGACTGGGCCGATGCTAAGGCTGATCTGAGTCTTCGTTTGGCGCACATCTATTTCCCAATAAAATGGCATGTGCGCCCAGCGAAGACTCAGATAAGCATGGACATCCGCCCAGTCAAATCAGAATCATCGCTGTCCGCTTGAAGAGAGCTTGGGTACTTAGCTACCCGTTGAACGTAAGCGATGACTGATCAGACTAGGCGGATGCCCAGGCTGATCTGAGTCTTCTCTGGTCGCACACTTATTTTGTTGGTTTTGTCGTGAGGTGGCT
>OZ024834.1:67496043-67633543 GCA_964016985.1 Anodontia alba
CTGGGTCGATGCCAAGGCTGATCTGAGTCTTCGCATGGCGCACATCCATTTCAAAATAAAATGGCATGTGCACCCTTAGCTACCCATTAAACGTAAGCAATGACTCTGATCGGACTGGGCGGATGCCCAGGCTGAGCTGAGTCTTCGCTGGTCGCACATTTATTTTGTTGGTTTTGTCGTGTGGTTCTAATATATCTCAGACTATTGTTGTCTGTAGTCGGGCGCTTCGGACATCAGTAACACGGAACAGTCAGCACGTCCTAACAGTCTGATGAGGGCCGTCTCTGTCCATTCATAGAATCATTGGATACTGCAGAATTTGTCAGCGGAGAACCAAGGCCGGGGCGAGACTGAACGGATACATGTTCCTATTTCACATTTACTCGAAGACGCAGTTTCGCTATACGTAACTCGTATATCATATCACTGACAAAATATATTAAATTAATATTTCAAGCCACCTCATGACAAAACCAACGAAATGGCATGGGCGCCCAGCTAAAACAGATCAGCTTGGGCATCCGCGCAGTCTGATCAGAGTCTTCGCTGTCCGCTTGAAGAAAGCTAGGGTCCTTCGCTACCCATTGAGCGCATAGCGATGACTCTGGTCTGTCTGGGCGGATGCCCAGGCTTATCTGAGTCTTCGCTAGGCGCACATCCATTTACCAGCAAAATAGTATGTGCGCCCAGGGAAGACTCAGATCAGTTTGGGCATCCGCCCAGTTTGATCAGTCTTCGCTGCCCGCTTGAAGAAAGCTAGGGTCCTTCGCTACTCGTTGAGTGCACAGCGATGGCTCTGGTCAGACTGGACGTATGCCCAGGCTGATCCGAGTCTTTGCTAGGCGCACATTCATTTACCAACAAAATGGCATGTGCGCCCAGTCTAATCAGTCTTCGCTGCCCTCTTGCAGAAAGCTTGGGTCCCAAGCTACCCATTGCTCACAGCGATAACTGGCCAGACTGGGCGTATGTCCAGGCTGATCTGAGCCTTCGCTAATCGCACATTTATTTTGTTGGTTTTGCCATGAGGTGGCTTTAATACAGTCGACTCTCCTTATCTCGAAATCCAAGGGACTCTATGAAACACTTCGAGGTATCCGTACTTCGACATATCAGATTTACGGAACTAAGGAAAACAATTAATCGAACAACCCCCTTTAACAGAATGAATCTTTAATTTGACTCCTAAGTTAGAGATATATTGAAAATAATGTGGAAAAGAGGAGAAATTGTTCCTAAGGAGCAATTTCTCCTCTTTTCCACAATATTTTGTTGCCTGTTGGTAGATCTCTGTGTTAAAACAGGGACAAGATTTTCACTTCAAGATAAGCGGTTATTCGAGATAAGCGAGTTCGAGATAACGAGAGTCGACTGTATATCCCTGACTGTTGCTAATTGTGGTCGGGCCCATCGTGGTTCAACTTGTGGTTTTCCGTTGCTCTGGCCTTTTGAGCTGTCTGTTCCAGTGCAGTTTTTGTTTGTGAATATTCTTGTTTTCTTGTGATGTTTTCATTGATGAGGTGGAGGACCCAGCGAAAACCATGAGCTGCATCAGAATTATGGGCACATTTGGATCGAGTAAAAGTAGTTTTAGCCCCAAGCAATTGATCCTGCTGACGGTTCAAAAACAGTTCCTCTGTTGCAGTGCTTCGTCTTTTAATATTAAATTTAATTGTACTGTAATTGTATTTAATTGTACTGTTTCGTTTTGTTTTGTCTTTGTTTAGTCCTCATTCAAACTTTTTCGGTGCCTCAAAATGGCCATGCTTTTTGTTTTCCTGGTTGACTTTATTTACATGTATATACTTTCGTTAAGTTAACATGTTATCGCACACAAATCCATACATTTGCATATTTCAAGCGTACCGCGACTGGTGAGAGTTTTTTTGTTTTCTTTCTTTTTATTAGTTTTTGCCTCTGTTCGTCTGAGGTCTGAATATATACTGTATAAAACGCCAGTTTCTTTGATTCAAGCAAGGAATAAGTATTATTATCAGTGAAGCAACCAATTATGAGCTTTTTGTGCTATCTTAAAGGCCAGGGGCCAAGTATAAAAACCAAGGGGTCTGAAAAATGGTTAGTGTGTTCCCTAGTTCACATACAGTCAACATGTAGCTGTCATCACAGAAAATGAAAAAATGTAAAGCACTAACCACATGAAAAATAATGAAACTTGGCACATTACTTTTGTAAGACATATAAATTAATTCCATGTGAGAATTGAAATGAAATTCCATTCAATAGTTTGCTTTTCAAAAAATCTTCTTTGCTGTCTGCTACAAAATTCAAATTTACCACCAGGTATAATTGACAGCAAGTGGGAGGGCTTATCAGAGTTCATAACCTCTACTGCAGCAGCTGAGAAGTGTAGCTCCTTACACAAAATATTCTAGATTAATCTTTTTGTTTAGGTTTATTGTTTATATTTACTCCTAATCAAAGAAATCAAAACCCTGCAGTCAAAATTCTCTGGAGTGATTACACAGCAAACACATGTTTCTTGAAGAAGACAATACAAATATCTGCCATGTGCTTCTGTTTACAAGCTAACCAAAGCCAATAGATTCAAACTGATAACTGAGCAGTGAGAGAATAAGTCCATCCCACCTGCCATATAGGCTTAATTGCCCACCGGTAGGATAAATTGCTGTCTGATACTTGGCCTTTAACAATGAAACAAACTAATAATAATAGTAGTAATGATGATAATAATAATAATAGATTATAAATACCAGCAAAAAGAGAGATTTTTTACAGGCACTGAGCAAATATTTAAGTTTACTTGTTTAATGGTCTTGAAACTTTGGAATTAAATTACAAGTAAATGAAGAACAAGGGGTTAAAAAAAGTAAAACAAAATTGCCTTTGGAATTAAAGAACACATTACAGATAGAAAATGGGAGTCTCGGTTTTATTGAGACACTGCATAAGAAGTAATGAAGTTTGTAACACTGCTTACGCCTTCTAGCGTATACATGAGCAGAACTCCATTTTCAGAGATACCACAATGATCCCAAAGGAAATGAAAATATAATCTCCACTATGATAATTAAGCCTGAATATTTGATATTAATGTCGGAGAAGAAAAACACACCTGAATTCTAGGAAGCAAGAACACGTGAAAGAAAGCAAAAGGTGGCAGACATGGTTAAGTTATTGTTGATATGATTAATTACATTTCAGTTGTCAGGCTCTTTAGCACCATTGGCCTGGGCGTGTTGGGGTTTAACGGCACATCAACCTTTGTGGGTCATTTTGTGTCGTCTCCCAAAGGAAGGGAGAAGAGAGATAGAAAAAAATAGTAGAGGAGATTAAAGAGAAGGACAGGGGAGACAGGAAAATTAAAAAAAGTGAAGAAACAGAAGAAATAAAAACATCCCTCTCTACCCTTACCTGCTGCAAGGATAGCAGGCTTTGCCCAACTGTAAGCCAGTATCAGTTGGACGCCCCGTGGTTTGTTTGTGCTTCCTCTTGGTCTCATTGGCACGCTATGTTCTGTGATTGTAGCTCTTTCTGGACATATCTAAACTATTTATTTGTGTACAGTCGACTCTCGTTATCTCGAAGTCGAAGGGACTCTGAAATACTTCGAGAGATCAAATTTGCAGAATTGAGGAAAAAAATAAATCAAACAGCTACATTTCACAAATGAATATGTAATTTGACTCCTGTAGTTAGAAATATATTGAAAATATTACGGAAAAGAGGAGAAACTGCTCTGTAGGAGCAGTTTCTCCTCCTTTCCACAATATTGAGTTTCTTATTGTTAGATTTCCATGCTAAGGGACTAGATTTTCACGATAAGCGGTTATTCGAGATAAGCGAAGTCGATATAACGAAAGTCGACTGTATTATATATGAAAGAGCATTTATTACCTGTGAAATCGATTTAACCTCCGGTAGTTTTTTACTTCTGACTGTTCTGTGGCGGTGGTTTTGGTGTTGTTTTATCTTTGTGTGGCCTTGTGGATACTCGCAGCGGGGCTTTGTTCATGTTTTGTCCTCCTCGTTGTCGTTTTGTTTTGTTTAGTAAATCTGGTCTAGAATTGTAAACACCCTGTTGGGGAAGAGGCAGCCGATTGCTTTGCCCCGCTGTGGACAGCCGCAAGGTCTCATAAAGAGCAGAACAAACAACACTAGAAGCGCCGCTTTACAAACTTATGTTTCAGTAGTATAAAGTATCGCTGCCGTGGTTAGGTCAGGTATTTGATTTTCTGTCATTTCTTCTGTTTTTTCTTCTTCTTTGTTTTTGTTTCTTCCTTCAAAACGAGCCCACTTTTGAGAATACATTTGTCGTCACAAAATCTAGTGAAAAGGCGGTCTTAAAACATCTCCCATTAGTTTTAGTAGTGAACTTTATGTTTAATGGGCCTTTTAGATAACTTAGTTCATTTTGATGTTCATCAAAATAAAGCATCGTTTAACCTGTAGATAAGAGGCATGAGCAGTGCTGCATGTAATTGTGACAAAAAACGTAAGACAAAAGTCCAGGGAGTGCCACAATCACAAGCCGCAGCCCTTCCCAGACACCAAGAGGAAGAGGTAACAGACAAAACCAAATAAGCGCAAATCGAACAAACGTACGAAAAGCACTAAGATTAGCTTTCTCTTCCCAAAGCGAGGTAATCGCAATTCTAAAAGGACTGAAAAACACAAGAACAAAGTAGCACAAGGCAAGACTTAAAACATTTGTTCTCGTAGAATAAATCATAAAGCAGCAAAGAGTACGACTTACACCGGGACCATCGCCTTAGAACGGTTAGTAGAATAAACCACGGAGAGGTGCGGAGGGCGGGGGGTGCTGGGGACTGGGGTTAGAGCACAACTTATTAAAACCGAGCATTTTTTGTTCAGTGTTCTGTAGTATTTTACTGACAAATATTTGTCTTTTAAAGACACAATTTGGATTTCATGACACCCTAATGACTAGCAGATTAGAGATAAGAAATCTGTGTGACTTATGCCTCTCTTACAGGTAGTGGTCTGATAAGGGATAATTATATTTGATATCAGCAAAATTAATGATGAAGACAGAGAAACGGGTAAGGTGGGTAATTTGGTGATAATTTGGTATTTTCTTTTCACATTATTCCATAAAATACATCTGGTTGTTATTCATTATAAGGCTGTTCTAATGAATACCCACAACATGTTTTATGGAGAAATAAATGTTGGTACGAGAGACAATTTTTATTTACTTATGCTGGGGTTGACAAAACATGACAGTCATTAAGAAATATGGGTCAGGATAAAACATGATACGGCAAATTTTAATACGTGTTAGAGAGTAAATAAATAAATAAAAACTTTCAATTTTATATTTCTATTTCCGTCTGTTTCCAGTTTTTGCGCTATGAAGTAAAAACAAAAAACCAAACACACTTTTTTTTAAAAAAATATATAAAAAATAAATAAATAATAATAATAAAGAGAGAATACAAATCAAGAAATTAAATGTAAAATTTGCCGTCAAATGGATTCATTTAGTTCTAAAGTAACTCCAATTACTACTTATAGGGCGCCAAGTGGGGAGACATAACATCCTTATAATCACCTCATAATCATTTACATAAGATAAGCCTTCGATGTACTCTATTGTATTAGGGCAATATATTGGGACAGATCATGACATGGTATGGTAGTCTAGCCAATTAGGGAACTTTTTTCGGCATTAACAATTATGTAAGTTAATGATATATTAAGTCTGCCTCGGTGGCTCAGTTGGATGCGCGTCCGACCGGAGACCTGGAGGTCGCGGGTTCGACCCCCGCCGAGGTCGGCAACATTCTTTCGTGGAGATTGATCATGAAATATTTACTACGGTCATTCTCTCCCTTCCGCTGATTCAAGAAGGGCAGTTATCAGTTTCTGGCGAAAGAATGTGCACAATACTGGTTAACCCCTTAGAGGACTAAGCCTGCCCAGTAAACGTGTGGTTAGGTAAACTGACCGCGCTGGATATGACCCCATTGGGTTGACTGGGCCGTAAAACGTCAATGCAAATAATAATATATTATGTTAATTTCGGGTAACAGAGCTGCCATTTTTTCCGGAAATGTCTGCCATGTATTCTTTTTGTGGCTGTTTAAATGTATTTGTCTGTTTTTCCCTTTGATGTTGAGAACTTGATGTGGATCTGATTGTATTAGTTCCTGCGTTAAATTATTTACTTATTTACGGCTATTTGCCATCTCTCATTTCCAAAGAATCCATGTTTTCAGGCTCTGTTAATTATTACTGTTATCGTAAACAAATACTGAAATGGCCCACAGAGCGGAGTCTGATCAGACGCCGCTGTCTGCAACAGATGATCTGGATATATACTGTTTGAGCAAATATTGATTTGATAATTAGTTAGGGAGATAATACATTGGGAATCGGGCATAAAGAGCAGTATATATTGGTTAGCCTAGCTTCATCATATGAATTGTGTTAAGTCTGTGGGTGATTCGCAGGTATTTACCCATTGATCAAATCCCAAAACATAAAATTCATTTCTCATCACGAAAACATGCCTATATAATTTTGACCCCTTTAAACCCCACTTTTATATAGTAAAACTAGGGTTTACAGGGGTATACATTATTTTTTTTTATTTCTGCTCAAAACCATTGATTGTGGGTACTCGTTAAAACCGCCTCGCCGAGGCGGTTCTAACGAGTACCCACAATCTATGTTTTGAGCAGAAATTTGAAAAAGATAAGAATTTTTATATGATTTTTTTTTTTCATTTTTTTTTTATGGTAAAATTTTCAGTTTATTTGAATAGGCATGTTTTCGTAATGTTATATTTCCAACTCGGTCATGTTTACATTGATACATATATATAAGAACACAAAGCAAATAGTTCAGAATTTCCTGCTCGTTGGCCTTATCAAACTTTAAATGTCATTTTGAATTTGCTGTCGACCAATGCAACTTCTCTATATGATGGTAAGCCTGTTGAGTTGGAATTATTATATTAATCAACGGTTATAGCTATATGATTATATATACTGTGGAGATGCTCTGTATGAAAAGATTAGCCATACATCACCGATGAATATTTTTATGAAATACATGAAACCTAACAAATGTTTTATCGTCTTGAAATAGACCTAACACTATGTATCAAGTTCAACAAGAAAGGCACTGAGCTGTAAAATAAAGGCCATGGTTTTTAAACGATATTACAGTGTTTGCGTCCCAGTTATATAAGAGGTACATGTTAAATTTTATGATTGTACGTTATACACTTAGTTACAAATGGACTCAACTGCTTGGGTTGAAAAAGCATGACAGTCATTAAGGTCGTGAAATATAGGTCAGAATAAAAATGATACGGCAGTTTTTAATACCTGTTAGATTAAATATTTGCTAGGTTAGATGCTTTTTGGTCTTGATGGAGCTAAACGCCAGGTTTTTGATTGCAATGCTTCACTCTTTAATTGCACGACGGCGGTTCGGGCCTCAGACTCAATGACGGCCTCTTCGTAAACCTTTAACCAGTGGATTGGGGCTTGACGATATGTCTTTGGCTTGGCCCGCCGTGGTTCAACTATTGGTTTTCATTTACTCTGGCATACAGTAGAATTAGCCATGAGTACTCGTCTTTGTTTATTATAGTGATTAATTTGATTTTTATGTTTTCGCTTTGATGCATGGACTGAGTTGGGAGCCTTTATGCGAACGTAATTTTTATGTATTTCTATATTAAGGGACCCAGGGTGAAGTTGGCTAGCTATAAAAGTGCTTTAAACCCCCGTGGTTTACTCAACTGACCGTTCTAAGGCAGTGGTCCCGGTGTTAGTCTTACTCTTTGGTGCTTTGTGGTTTATTCAACGAGGCGATTTGTTGTATGTCTTACCTTGTGCCATTTTGTTCTTGTGTTTTTCAGTCCTTTTAGCATTGCGATTACCTTGCTTGGGGAAGAGAGAGCTAATCTTATTGCTTTTCGTACGTTTGATCGATTTGTGCTTGTTTGGAATTGTCGGTTTCCTCTTCGTCTTGATGTCTGGGAAGGGCTGCGGTTTGTGATTGTGGCACTCCCTGGACTTTTCTCTTACCTTTTTTGGTGTGATATTTACAAATACATTAGACTGTGAAATACAAGTCAAAGACATAAAATGATGTTCGGTCTTTGGCATGACGTGTAGGCAAGGCCTAATGTTTGTAGATCTTTCAGTAAGCAGAAATGGAGCATAGGTTTCAAGTAATTACACCTTTAAATATAGGTCAAAGTCCCAATTGAAACAGCGGTGTTTGAATACATTTTCTTCAGGAGCAGGGTCCTTTTGAAATATATTTTTCTTCACTATAATTGATGTTAGTGCCCTATGGCGGCCGTTAAACGTCCCTCCGTACTTCACTTTAGCTTAGTTTACATTTTCTGGCACTTTGTAATCACTGAGCCCCTTCCGGGGTTTCTAGAAACTGATATGAAGGTCACTGATGGGACCTAATTGGCCTAAACTACCTAGTCTGGCTCAGAAAACATGGCATTTAAGCTGTATGCGATCTCTGAGTATGTACATTGTTCCCAGGCATAAGTCATTTTAGACTCTATTAATTGATAACAGGTAATGAGAAATAGAACTGAGCAAGAGTACAGATCGAAACTATTGACCCCTGTCTAGCTAGAAGAACGTAAACATTCGAAGAATAAACGAATGAACGGGCGGAAAAATGGACCACTACATAGCTCTGTGCACTAACGCAGGCATGCCACTAAAATGATCAATCATGTAAGAATCTACATTAACACGCGTCTTTTAGCTTCTCTCGTAGATTCATAGCATTTTCACGTTTTTGTTATAGAGTACTATGACAATAAATAACTCTGTATAGAGTAAACTGAAACATAAACAACAAAATCCAGACCCAAATAAACAGAAAAAACATATTGCGCATTTATAAGCATCTTGTCAGTCCCTAAAATACATTACACTTCTTAACGCGTGTGAGTTTATTCGCAGGAAATTAGTCTTGTTCCAACCTCAAATTATCCATTGACTCAAGTAGATTTCCAGTCAATTCCCCGACAGTTTTCTGCCAATCACATTGAACTAATTACAACAAAGGGTCTTATAAACCGTTTACCTTTTCACCCCGGGTTCCTGACTCTTCCATCTCTGAATTTGGACACACCCATTGCTGTAAATAGGGGTCAGTCAAAATGGCAGAAAGGCAAATAGTGTACAGTCAAACCTGTGTTAAGCAAGCACCTTTGGGAGAGCCAAAAATGGTTGCTTAAGACAGATGCTTGCTTAATAAGGTAAATTTACACTTATTTTCCTTTTATGGAACCTGAAAAAGTGACCTTTAAAGACAGGTGATTGCTTAATACAGGTGGCCTCTTAGGCAGGTTTGACTGCATATCCTGATGACACGGCTCAACATGATCAACACTGTTGCACACTATTCTGTATTGGTCTGTAGGGCGAAAGTGTTTAAGCCATTTCATTAATTTTATAGAAATGAATTTGTTTTTGTGATTTTTTTTCGATGTGTAAGCACACGCGAATATAAAACCCGAAGGTTAGGCAAACTGACCGCGCTCGACATGACAATGAATTGACTGGGCCGTAAAACTTCAACGTAAAATCAATTTGAGAATGAAACGAAGGTGTTTACACGTCGATAAAATCCCCGAGAAATGGCATTTATTTCCTATAATTCCAGCCAGGACATATTTATCTTGAAATTATAGGCAAATAGAATTTTGCAAATAAGAAAACAGCTCTTAGATTTCTTCCTAGTGGCTTTATCGGCGTATCAATGCCGTTTTGAATTTCCCCATGCTGTCAAATTGATTCAAATTAGTCTTAGCACATACAGTTGGAAAAAAATCTGAGCCGTAACGTGGGTAGACTTAATTTCTGACTTGTGCGCCTAACGAAGACTCAAATGCGATAGGCGCACGTGTCCGACGGTACATTTTCAGATTGCGCAACTCAAATGCTGCAGAATGTACATGTATCAACAGACAGAAAATGTTCAGCTGGGATTATGCAGGTGCATGGAAATTATGATTTGATTTGTGCCTAGAATTATGATTTGGTTTGGTGAATTTCAACAAATAATGATTCGGTCGAACGTCTTAAAGAGGGATATTAGCAAAACAACGTAGCCTAATATCAGATGCCACAGTAGGTAACATTTAGCAGGGTCTGTACAGTTGTATTGAACATCAGATTTGTAAAAGTATTGATTACGAGAATTTCTGTAAAAGAAATAATAAAAATAAACTAAACCAGATTCCCTTTAAACCAAATTGTCAAACTTGTTTGGTAAAAAAAAAGGTAAGAGAAAAGTCCAGGGAGTGCCACAGTAAACTTGTAAAGAAGTTTCCAATGAAGAGCCACTATCGGTAGGTCAATGAATGAATGTTCTGTAATCAATCAATCAATAAATCAATCAACAAGTCAGTATGAGGGCTTCTTCATGTAAATGTACCCCACATTTCCTATACTTCATATAGTAAAAGTAAAACCCTAACGGTAGGTGCCTTCTATCATAGATACTTGTTAAGTGGAAGACGTAGTTCGTTATCAAAACGGTTTATTTCTATGAACCCTTTTTATCCTTGAGTTTCTGAAGTGGACTCTTCCATCTTTGAAGTTGCTCAGAACGATTGTTCCAAGTAGGGATATCAGTGAAAAATATAGAACCGATTGGCAAACTGTTGTAGATCCTGATGAGACGGCTCGAGACAAGCCGTCTCATCTGGATCTACAGTGTTTGCATAAGTATTTGATTTGGTCTACAAGGCTGAAAGGGTTAGCAAAACTTATTTTATTTCTATTAATAGGAAATCGGAATGATTCGGTTCCTATCTAAATTATATGACAACGTTTTGTAACTTCTGCTTGCTTTCTTGCACACAAACCCCCTTCTAAAAAGGTGTCTTCTTTAACAGGTAAGATTTTGATCCCAATGGGATGATATTCTTTCTTTTTAAAGTTGACACCCTTTTTGAAATCAGTTTTGACAGCGCTGCCTCCCTCTGCATTTGAAGTTTATTCAATGCCCCAACCGCATTAACACATTCACATTTCTATTTATCTTCCGATACACAGCAAACGAGCTTGCAAATACAGTTAAGTACAATATATAAATACAGTTAAAATGATTTGTCTACCTGATGCCTTTCGGCTTTCGCCTTCTTCAAAGGTTTTCTATTAAAAAAAGAAATAAAAAAATGTAAAATTCACAAATAAAAGTTGCATGAGTTGAAAAACAGATTATTCCCTTTTCGGGCCCATGTTATCTGGCCCGCTACTCAAAACACAAAAGAAAGTGTGCTCATTACTTGTTGATTTTCTGATAATCCAAAAATGAAATATTATCATGTGTGGCATCATTGTTTAGGTTATTCAATTACCTTTCTAACCAATATGATTATTAGATTACGGCACGTCAATATGCAGCAGGGGGCAATATAAAACCACACAAAAACCAAAGGGCTGTTTCTGTGCTTGGATTCCCTGTAATTAATTGGAAAATGATATAAATGATGTTATATCTGGTCAAGAGTGCACAATTGTTTTGCGTTTAAGTATATGTATATATAGCAAAATGAGGATGCCTTTAATGTCTGTATTAATGGTAGATTTAAAAACAATACCCTATTATTACGCTCTTTATTGGCACTACAAGGATACAATTAATATAGGCAATTGACAGATTAGCACTGCCCATACATTTAAATCGGGGAAAGATCCATCAGTTGGTGCCAGAAACGTTTAGTGTCAAAGAATACTTCAAAGTCCATATCGGCTTTGCGTCTAGGTAGAAACCTATGGGTACTTTAACAATGAAAATGAATTTCAATCCGAGAAAATGTACCTTCGAAAATGTGAGCCAACCGATCCGTACCTGTTATCGTATTTACTGCTTTGACAGTAGATGTTATCCGGTTAAAAAGGTGTTACATGCCGTATATACCCTAAGAATTAGAACATTGGAACTCCTTAAAAACTTGTCCTAAATTTAAACAATAAACGTCAAAAAGATTGCCTTTGGAAACAAAGAAAACACTACGGATTAGAAAATGGGAGTCTCGGTTTTATTGAGATGCTTCAAAAGCAGTAATGAAGTTTGCAACACTGATTACTCTCTCTAGCGTATACATCAGCAGAACTCCATTTTCAAATATACCACAAAGGGTCCAGTGATCCCAAAGGGAATTAAATGAACCAACGCACGACAAAGCCTACAATAAGACCTTTGCGACCAGCAAAGACTCAGATCAGCCTGTACATCCACCCAGTATGGTGAGGGTACTCTTTATTCCTCTTTGAATAGGCTGAAAGCTGTAGAAAGCAATTGCATCAGCGAAGACTCTGATCAGACTGCGCAGATGCGCAGGCTGATCTGAGTTTTTGAGGTCGCACAAGTCTTATAGTAGGTTTTGTCGTGCGCTGGCTCAATATAATCTGCACTATGTCCGTTTACTTCCTGTTGATATGTTTAAAACTAACATAGTGTCAAACAGTGTGGATCCGTTAACGCTCCTGCAATCCACTCATGGATAGGGCAAATAATGCATCAATATGCCCCATAATTCCATTGTTAAAAGCGGCTGTCATTTTTGAAGTGCGTCATGTTCCTCTTTTCTGATTGGTTCATACATTTGTTTTAGCCTACAAGTCAAGCTGTCAATAGAATACCAATAATACTACATTTTTACAATAACGACGTGTACAGTAAAACCTGTATAAGAGAGCCACCTTCTAGACTGACTTAAAATAGTGATTGATGTGGAAAAAGTCTTATAAGGTACATGTCATGCAATTTTGCTAGCAAAATTACATGACATGTACCTTTATAAGACAACCACCTTTCCACATCAACCACTAAGGTCATTTTCAAAGGTGGCTATCTTACACAGGTTTTACTGTATTAGTTAGGAATAAAAAATATGCATGTTCATCTTTTCCCTTGCGAGCTTGAGTTTTAATTAGCGTTAGCTTTTCCAGTGTCCTTGTTTGCCAATATCTCCAAAATAAAATGACCGCCATATATAAGTTTTATACTGTTGTGAACACAACAGGTAAAAGTTTATAATTCACAGGCTGGCCTCCTAGATAATGGACATAAAAAGAAAACAATAGTCTTTGTTTTATATATCAATCCAAAAAGAATCACTACGTTCTTAGCTATAATTAATGAACTACGAGTCATGAAGAGTCCCAAGGGATCCCGCTATCAGTTAGAGATCCTGTTTGTTGTTAACAAGAAAGAGCAATACGCAACTGTTTTATTGGTGAATACCAAAACAGTAGTAACATTCGGATAATAAAATGTCAGTGTAATAAATAAAGTTTATCTGAGATCATAAAAAAAACACCACGGAACTTAAGTGTCAATTAGTCTAACATTGTTAAGAAGACCACTATTGCGTTCTTCGACGTGATTTGGAATGTCCTATAAGCTAATCTAAGCTAGGAGCCGTTCCCCTATTAATGTAACAAGTCTATGTTATGACTACCCCCTTGTTCTACTATAATACATTGTGTAAACAAAGGTGTGAAGGGGTATGCATTATCAAGCCGATTTTCAGAAATTTGCAGTTTTTAACCCGGATTGTGAATCTGTTATTTCTCGCACAATATTTACTGCATAATCCGAGTCTCATTATGCTTGCTAGCCAAAATAGTCATTTTCCGTATTATATGGTGAAAATATGGCTTACATAGCTTTAGATAAGAGATGTTGCGTTGGGTTGGAGTTTAATGACCAGTCAACACTATATTAAAGATGTCAAACTGGTCAGTTTACCAAACGACAGTTTTCACGGACATGCTTAGTCCTCTTAGCGGTTATCCTGTATGTTTGCATATGTCTTCGCCACTTCTGCCCTTCTTGAATCAGCGGAAGGGAGAGAAAGACTTTAGAAAATATTTCATGATCAATCTCCGCGAAAGAATGTTGTCGGACTAGGTGGAGATCGAACTAGAGACCTCCTAATCTCCATTCGGACGCTCCACCGACTAAACCATCGAGGCCGGCCAGATGAGGGATGTATCAAACCAATATTTTGTTTCTTATTTCTCCATGAAAACATATTTTGTGGTTGTCACAGCATATGGTTTCGTGAAGCAATAAGAAAACATCAACGCTTTGTGGTTATCTAGTGCGATGGCTTAGAAGCATACATTTCGCACAGACGTGTTAACGTAATATTAGCACACAAACCGGAAAGAAAAAAATATATTGATACCAAACACTAGTAGGATAGTTTTGGTCTATTATAAACAATTTTCTCATTGTTAAAGCGTACACTATAAACCAATGAACACTGAAAGTTCATTGCTAAACAAGAAAATACCATGCTAGGTAATTCTTAGTAAACATTTATCGAATAATATAAATTGATCTGTCCCTTTTACCTTTATTTTTAATATCCATACGGCTCGTCTGTCGTACACTTTAGGCGTAGCAGTAAGTAAATCTTGCACTTGAAACAGCCACTGTGCTTTCGACATTCCTCGGGAATAAAAGGTTTTCACTTGGCGTGTTTTTTTTTCTAAATAGAAATATTGATTTCTGGTTGACAATATCTTATCAGAAACCATTTGTCGTTTCTGCTCCTATGCTTTGTTTCCAAATCTTGTGGCTTAAAATGGGTCTACATCACGAAAACATACCTATATAATTCTGACCCCCTTAAACCCCACTTTTATATAGTAAAATTGGGATTTGCAGGGGTACATTATGTTTTTCTTATTTTTGCTCAAAAACATAGATTGTGGGTGCTCGTTAGAACCGTCTCGCCGAGGCGGTTCTAACGAATACTCACAATCTATGTTTTGAGCAGAACTATGAAAAATATTACAGTTTTTTATCAGCATTTTTTTTTAGTTTGACCTTTTTACGGCGAGGTCAAGTTTGCTTCTGTATGCATTTGTATGGGCCCCATACATTTGTATGGAAAAAATGTTAATAATTTCAAATGACTTCTCCTCTGAAGCCTCTGGGCCAGTGTTGCATAAATTTCATGCGGAGCCTCCTTGGGCAGAAGAATGAAAGATTGCTAAAATGGGCATTGTCCATTGATCAGAATGGCTGCCATGCCCATATATGGTAAAAACCTTTAAAAATCTTCTTCTTCAGAACCAAATAAGCCCTGGGCCCTAATCTTTGCACAAATTATGGGGAACAGGAGATCTACCAAAATTGCTAAAATGATGTTGACATTCGACCTTTTTACCTCCAAGGTCAAATTTGCTTCCCAATGCATTTGTATGGGCCATATACATTTATATTGAAAGTATCAAAGTGACTTGTAGATCAGCAGTAGTTAAAATTGTTCTGATTGGAAATCTAAGATGGCCGTCATCTTGTTTATATTTATCATATTTCCCTGCCACTGTGCTGTTTACATGTATAAAATCATGATTCTTCAGAAACCACTTAGCCAATTTCCCCCAAATTTTGCATTGATCCTACTGTTGTGATGATAGGATTGGAAAAATGTTGCATAATATCTGCATATCTGCAGTGGTTATGTCATTCATGTGAGCAAGCCGTGGCCCGTGGGCCTCTTGTTTTTTCAATTTCCTATTTGACGCAATACAGCTGCGAACCAGAAGCCTCGGGTCACCGGACATGGTTATATGCTTACTACAGATATACATGTTTATATTAGTTTGTGAGTGGGTATCATATAGAATGTACCTGCTTTTTGGTGCAATACATTTTATGCGACGATTTACGAAGCCATACACGAGTATTAAAAGCGCGACGTTTCTACGATTGTGCGATTATTTTTATCCCCGCGCGTTTCGAAGAAAAAGCGGGGATATTGTGATACCCACGTCCGTACGTCCTTCTGTAATGTCACACCATTGCTCCTAGAACATTTGAGCTAGAATCTCGGAACTTTCACAGGCAATAACCCTATGAATGAGGACTAAAGGAACACATTCGGAATTTTGATGTAATCCCTTGGTGCAGGGCCAGGAGGGTGGGGCCCCGAAGGGTCCAAAATCCATTTTGTTCAAACATGTTGCATATCAAATCGAAGGTAATGAAGAGTAAAATACAGTGGTGCATGTCCGGGGGCATGTCTGGGGGTCACTAAAGGTCAAAATGTAGGAGTTTCGCCCCCCCCCTTTTTTTTTGGATTGTCACACAACTCCTCCTAGGGCTTTTTGAGCTAGAACCTTGAAACTGCCACAGGTAATAGCCCTATGGATGAGGACTCGAGAGACGCATTTGGAATTTCGATGGGTACGGAGAGGCGCTGGCGCGGGGATATGCGTTGGCACGCCATCGACTTGCTTTAATTCTCATATTAAAATGCGAAAATGATTGTTATTACGAAAGCGCGAATTTGCGTTATCTCTTCCGTTAGCCACACATGCCCCCACACCTGCTCACCACGGGGAGGTTGAAGTAGGATTTTAATCGATCCGGTAAGCTGTTTATCATCAAGCATGAGACATTCCCTTTTTCTGTTTGTTTCCAAAAACTTAAAATCCATCTCTTTCTGCAGATTAAAAAATTAAAAGTATAAAAGCATAGAAAGCACATTGCGTTAAAATGCACCAGTTTCTGTCAACGTCGAGAGTTAAAATGAAGTGAGAACAGAAACAAGAAACAGAAACAAGAACATAATTCAAGGACTTATAGTAGTTACAGCAGGTGGCCCATAGTAGAATCAGCCCCTTAATGAAACAGACAGGTAGATAGCGCATTTAATAGTATGCTTTTTTCGTACATTTAAAACATGGTGTTGGGTTTACAATCGCGCATTTGATATATGTTTTGATAGCTTTGTACTTGAAAAGTGTCTGTTGTGAGGGGTGTTGTTAGGGGGTTCTTTTAAGACAACTGAATTGTAAGGGTCAGTTTTTATGACCTGATGTGTGGCAAAAAGACATGTTTAAATTTTAACTCGCATGTTTTGCAATACATTATTTAATAATATTTGTCCTAAATATGTAATTACTTCAGACTTTTAAGCGGAAATGATACTAGCATTGAACTTCTTCTCTATTATAGATGAAAAACTTGTTATTATTCAGGATGCAGCTATTACTGGAGTACTATTACAATAAATAAATTACTTTTAAAACAGTGAAATTGCAGTTTTGTTCGATATATATTATACTTATAGCTTTCTTTGAAACTAAAGCAGTCTCTGAATTTCCTAAAATAAAGTGGAAGTATAGAACACACATACAAAAAACACACACACAATTAAAATAGGTGAAGTGTCCAAGCCCTCCGGGCTAGACCAGCCAACGAAGTGAACTCCAACTTAATATGGGCTAACAGATACTCAATAAAAACCACAGTTTTATCATACTTATAAAGTGTTTTATTTATTCTCCTACATTTCCTACTTTTTTGGAACCCTTCTACCGTTCAATTTTCTACGGAAATTCTCTGGGATTCTGCTTTTTTTCCCCAGAACTTCTAGTGTATAAAAGATAGATTTTTACAGCAAACGGATTTTCATATATGGGTTCTAAGTTGTATATATACTGTGAAAACAAACAAAAAATGTTTTCCAAATTTTCCCCCAAAGTATATCTAAGCAGGGATCCTTTTTGAAATACAGAATAAATCAAAGTCAGAAAATATAAAATAACAGACTCGTTTTTATTGAAACATAGTATAGAAGATGCCCAGGAAGAACGAAATCATAGGATTTAGCCTACCAATGTCGATGGATAAATAAAACACATTTGCGGCCATGAGTATAGAAACCAGAGTTTTACGTCACTTATTTTATACATTTAGGAAAAACACTTAAACATTATTACCCTTTATAACAGGATAGAATTGAAAAAAAGTATCAACCTTACTAAAGGACAGGATACGATATGTATGTTATACGACAGACTGTATGCTTATGTCATAGTTTATAGCTATGTTTGGCTCTTTATTTGCCTCAGTCCCAACTTGGCGTTGAGCAAACAAAGAATGGGTTATGACGGCGAAAACCTTATCCTTTCTTTAGATGGTTGGTGCCTGAGGTTATGTCTTTGATCGGGGCCCTCCATGGTTCAGCTAGTGATTTTCTTCAGCCCGGGTTGTCAGTATCTTAGGTGTTTGCCACAAACCCTTGCTTCATCACGATGATTTTGTTTGAATGACATGTCTGTCTATGAAGTTTTAATTTTCGGTCTCCGTAAATTAAACACTTATAACCAGACAGTGGTGCATAAGAGTGTCACACGTCTTTGTGTCTTAATCAAAGATTTATTCTTAACTTATGACTACAAGAAAACTCAACACCTTCATCTGGAAAGAAACAATATTATCGTATGTCTAACAAACAAACAAAAACAGTTTAGTTTACGCGGGTAAAATTCTATTATTATAACCGATTGCTATTCGTCTCATATATGTTTTGACATTAACTGATGTGAACATAGTAGTATACGCAAACCCTTTAAATTGTTTTCGCATACATTTTAACTGATTTATGCTGTCCTGTGTTATTTATGACAGTTTCGCCATCTACCTTGTAATCATCATACTTTATTTCTAGTAGCTGTTCAAAGTCAAGCTTTTCATAAATTCGCTTAGAGAAGTTTGAAGAGCAACTACCCTTCATGACAGCTGGTCCAATATTCATGCTGGATAGAAATACGATAGCAGCTTTCATCAGTCTCAGTCCTATTCCTTTTCTTCGGTGGTCACGATGTACGGAAAGACCAAAGAATTCGAATATCTCGTCGACGTCATAATATTGGAAAACATCTGAAGTCTTATTTATATATTCGAAAAAATGGAGCATATTTCTGACAGCTGTGGAGCGGAAATCGTCTGGATTAAATTTATTTTCCTTCTTTGCAAGCCGTATAACTCGAAGTCCAACGATTTCGTTTGTTTTTGAAGAGATGAGGGCAATGGACATGTTTTGTTTAATTGTTCCAAGAATAATTTCTTTTAGCTCTTTGCTCATGGTCAAACCAAAACTAATACACAAAGGCTCATCTGGAAAATTATGCTCTGCGATGTGCTTGCAACATTCTTCGTACCTGTCTTCTAGTACAATCTCATATCTAAAGTCTTCTACAACACATTCTTCATCCGCGTTCACGCGCTGAATAGCCTGCAGAAAACATAACATTACACATGGGACTTGTAAAGGAGGAGTATTTGGTGATAATTCTGGTTTTCGTATTTCTCTATAAAATATATGCTGCGGATACTCATTAAAAGCGCCTTACCCAAGCTCTTCTTATGAATACCCACATAGTATGCTTTATGGAGAAAATACGCCAGAATTATCACTACTCCCCCTAAACAAGTCCTCTGATAAACACGATGAAAGACGTTTTACAAATGGCATTCAATAATTAGCATCACTAACAGATTTATGATCATCGATTCTATTTAACGTCTTATAGCATTCACGTGAATGTAGCCAAACTCTATTTTGATATATGTACATATTGCCCACATTTTTTGTTATTGTTTTGTTTTAAATTGTTAAAGAAAACGACTTCTATCTGCGACAGAAGATTTACAGGCATTGTTCTGAAACTCTATCAATGTCTTTGATATAGTGTGTTGGTGGTTTCATGTGTGAATTTCAATATAAGAAACAATTAGTAGTTGTTCATGTTGAGACTAGATGTTGATTAACCACGCTGAAGAAAGATTAAAAACCGAATGTTTTATGCTAACACCTTTAGAAAGCGAAACTTATATAGAAAAAGAAAAGAAAATCTGTTGCATTATGTCTTAAACAACCATGATAAATTAAGTCTAGAACAAAACTTATCGTTTGGGGCGTAAATGATGTTTATCTTTTATTTAGTAATTGATAGAAGACGATTTATTGCATTACAAAAACACGCCTATTCAAATAGATTGAGAAATTTACCCCCAAACTATCGAAAAAAATTCAGAATGAAAAATTCTGATGGTTTTCATTTTTTTTTTGCTCAAAACAGATTGTGGGTACTTGCAAGAACCGCCTCGGCGAGGCGGTCCTTACGAGTACCCACAATCTATATTTTTGAACAGAAATAAGAAAAATAAAGTGAACCACTGTAAACCCCAGTTTTACAATATAAAAGTGGGGTTTAAAGGGGTCAAATTTACATAGGTATGTTTTCGTGATGGAAAGATGACGAATTATTGATATAACTATGATAAGGTATTAACGGCACAGTCGTACTTATATAAAGAGAAGCATAACCAACCTTTTGTATAAGTTCTTCAGTAATTCTATTTTGTAGTGATTTAGCTGATGGCAGAGGCATGTCAATCTGTAATAAAATAGGCTATGTGAGTAAGTGTGCTATAGAACAAGATCAGAGAAGACATACAACAGGTTGTGCATCCATGTCGTCAGCATTTCTGTATCCATTTATGAAAGAGCTACTATCCACTGATGCAAAAATTTTAAATGATCATACTTAAATGCACTAGTTATGTCGACCAAAACAATCACAAATTATACAATGAATCAAACTAAATGTAATGATTTATTTAATCTAACTTAAAGTCTCGTCAAAGAGAATAACTGATAGGATTCATTTTGAGGTTGCATTAGATGGGTTTAAAATAACTGGCCCATAGCTGCAAAATAGTGTGTGAAAACGCTCTCGGACGCTCTCGATATCTAAACGAAGCAATGTACAGCTCAACTCAAATGTGACCGAGTAGCAGCGAATGCGTCTGAAGCGGAGTGCAAGACTGTATGTGACAGTCTTTCATCCATGGTGGGGATTGAGCTGGTGGTTTAGATGCACTGACGGTTGTCTGTAGACTTTGCGTATAGATCTAAATTTTCCCTTTCGTCCCTGAGTCAGTCTTGACTGTGTGGTCTGAAAGACGTGCTATTCATTTCAAATCTCAGCCGCGAACCTAATGGTGCGATGAAAGCTGTATGTTTTCTGATGAAAAGTATCTAGACTATCGCTCTGTGATTATTGCATGTCTATAAACTTAGGCCTTGAACATAATTTCTTAAAGACTGGCGTCAGTAGAAGTAGTTCACTAGTCAGTGCATGAGTATATTGGCATACATTGGAGCCATTTTGGTCCGCAAGGCCCTTAAGGTCTGGTTTCCCATTGATCCCATAATTACTACACTTTAATGCAAGTGTAAAATGATTAACCAGAGATTGAGTTGAATGCCAGTTTTTCACAAACTTCGCCACATGCTCGGATGCCATCCTGGTATCGTATGTTTGTATAAAAGGAGATGACATCTATGGATATAAAGAGTGTTCTGTGGAATAGGACCAAGGGTCAAGAGGCATCTTGTATCCTGTAGGTAGCATGGTAGATGCTTAAGATGTAGATCAAACAAACGCTAGATTTTCTCCTTTGGATGTCTCCTTTGGATATCCATCAGCAGGCACTACGTACATATGGAATGATCCAACGATGAATATTTGGGAGAAGACAGAAACTACTTGCTTTATGTTGATCTGAAAATTTTCTCGGTGATGCGACATCTTCGAGACTTTCCCCTCAGACAACTGCTAAGCAAACTCAACTGTGTCGTGAAGTTGATAAATGGTAGAATCTCTGAGTTAGTTCCCTGCCACCAAATAAATACGGTCTCTCACCATGATGACTGCTGAACCGTTGTTATCAAGGCTGCGTGCGAACAGTTAGGCGAGACGTTCGTCAATCGCAAACAAAAGCCAAATTTCCGTTCAGTTGTAACTGTTTTCGTCGGACGGTGGCGAATATCCCTGTTTTAACATAGAAATCTATGAACGGGTAAAATATATTGTGGAAAAGAGGAGAAATTGCTCTCTTGTGGAAAAGAGGAGAAGAGAGCAATTTCTCCTCTTTTCCACAATATTTTCAATGCATCTCTAACTTTAGGAGTCAAATCACATATTCATTTGTGAAATGTGGTTGTTCGCTTTATTTCTTCCTCCATTCTGCAAGTCTGATATGTTGAGGTACGGTTATCTCGAAATATTTCAGAGAGTCCCTTGGACTTCGAGATAATGAGAGTCGACTGTACCTTACAATGTCTGTCTGAACGTAAGTGTCTTACCTATATTTTCTCCTCTTTCAAAAACAGTACAATATAAAAAGCGTGTAGATATCAACAACAATATGTTCCAAATTATTACTTATTATAATTGTAATGACTCAACTGTATGCGGGGTCAGGTTATTTACCACCTTGTCTCGATATAAAGCTAAAAGAATTAAATATGACATCGTTTAAAGTTTAATGGCCCCAAGACCAGTGAGCTAAAGTGTTGGGTATAGAAATACTGGTATATACCATAAGAAAAATATCCAGACGAATAAAATCCTAACATGTATATGTCGTATTGTAATTTTTTTACCCCTGAGTTTCTGCAATGGACTCTTCCATCTCTGAATTTGGACACAATCATTGTTGCAAATAGAAGACCAGTGAAAAATCCAAAAGAAAATTGCAAATAGTGTAGAATCTGATGAGACGGGGCTTGTTACGAGCAATCTCTTCTGGACCTTACTATCCTTAAAGCCAGTAAAAACGCAACTTTCTACATTCGACCTTACTCTATTTTAAGCCTTTTTATCCTATTTATCAAAGAGAAAAATAGCTGTCAATAATGCTTTCATGACAACAATTTACCTAAGCTGGTATTTTGCAGTTCAGAAAGGGACACAACTTAACTTTGGTGTAAAAATTGGGCAAATTTATTGAAAATGTCGCAGTGACTGTATGCCTGGTTCTTTCGCGTTTTTGATATAGTGGTCTGAAATTTGTGGATACATGACGGAAACCAGCTTTTATTGATTTATGAACTTTTAAATAGTTGACTTAGAGTGTATATTAAGACAGGAAGTGATCCTTATTATGGAATTTTTTAAAGGCAAAAACCGATAAAAAGAGAACCATTCAGTCAAATCTTACGATTCAAGTTACCCCAAAAATGTCGTTTTATTTTAACTGACATTCTAGACGATTTTCAAAATCTGTAAAATACTGATTGTTTGGATATGGCTTCAAGCCGTATCCGTATAAGGAAAATTTGTTTGTTTGTTTTTGTGTTTTTTTTTTATTGCGTATTTTTTATTGTTTGGAACGTAATGGATACCATCGCATGGAAATTTTAGAAGAATTTCAAGTTCTAAAACAGTTGAAAAAGTAAACAATTTCTTGTATAAAAGCCAAGTTGATTCATGCAAAACAAATGCTTCATATACTGAAATAAATCAGAAAAGAAACAACAAATACACCAGTTGCGTTTCTAATGGCTTTAAGGTATTTGCAAAGGTATCTGTGTTGGTCTGCAGGGATGAAATGATTAAAATGCCATAAACAGTACTTTCTTTCGACGGTTTAACCGTTAGCATCCTCTGAGCTAATTCAGCAGATGACGGTGTTTGTTGATGAAGAGGAGGATCAGTAGGCGTGTCGCGTGCAAGAGTGACAACTCTCACTTTATTTGTTATGTAGTTATCTCCCCCCAAGCAGAAGTTGTGCTTATCCTTATGCATTCCTTAGCTTTGATACCCTTAGACATATTTTAGTAATCATTGGTAGGAAAGAAGAGGAGGATCAGTAGGCATATCACATGCAAGAGAGACAACTCTCACTTTCTTCGTTAAGTTATCTCCCCTGAAGCCGAAATCTTGCGCAGGCAATAACTCCCTTACTGTTTGAGGTAATATGATATTTGATAGAAATGAAGAGGCGGACCAGTTGGCGTGTCGTGTGCAGGAGAGACAACTCTCACTTCTTCGTTATGTAGTTATCTCCCCTGAAGCAGAAATCTTGTGCGCCCCATAACTTTGATACCCTTTAGACATATTTAGTTGATAATGTTGGTAAAAATGAAGTGGACCAGCAGGCGTGTCCCGTGCAAGAAAGACAACTCTGACTTCCTTCGTTATGTAGTTATCTTCCCTGAAGCCAATATCTTGTGCAGGCCATAACTCCCAAACTGTTTGAGATAATATAAATATGATGATATTTGGTAGAAATGAAGAGGAGAACCATTAGGCGTGTTACGTGCAAGAGAGACAACTCTCACTTCTTCATGTAGTCATCTCCCCTGAAGCTGAAATTTTGTGTGCTCCATAACTTTAATACCCTTAGACATATTTTGATAATATTTGGTAGAAGCATTGGTAACGACCAGTAGGTGTGTCACATGCAAGAGAGACAACCTCTGCTGTGGTTGTTTTCCAATTACATCTCCTGAATGAATTTCTGAGCCAAATTCTTGAGTATGTAGTTTGAAATATTTTGTTATTATTTATTAGAGGCATAGATAAGGACCAGTAGGTATGTCGTGTTCAAGTGTACTTTCACTTTATCTTTTATGTACTTATCCCCTGATGCCGAAATCTTGTGCAGGCCATAACTCCCATACTGTTCGAGATAACTTGATAATTTTTGGTAGAGATATATATATCAGGTCAAATTTTGTTGATTTTTTACCCCAATAAACATATAGCAAGTTCCTTTACCTTTACAAAGCATTTAGTTTTGTTATTATTTTTGAATATTTACACTCACAAATTCAAAGTATTTGCAAATATTGTGTATCCTGTACAAATTATCATATCAGAAGTAACTATTAGATGATTTTAACAAAAAACATAAAATAAAATAAATAAATAAATAAATTGAAATAAAATAACGCAAAAATAAAAATTTATTCACAGAATACCTATTATTGTTTTCACTTATTATTTTGGTCACATTTCATACTATCTTTGCCTCTTTTTACTTTGCCCTGTTTTATTATTTCCATTATGTCAATTGAAATACACTTAATTTAGAAATGGCGGTTTGGTCTGGGGATTTGCCATCCCCTCTGATGGCTATTTTTTTTATATACTTTACACTAGCAAGTACGTAAGTAAATAGCCAGGTCTGTAAAGCAGACAGCGAACATCAGGCTAACATACACCCCATGCATCCGGGTAGTCATACTAAAATGTTGGGGTTTTTTTTACATATACTTTACACTAGCCAGCAGGCAAGTAAATAGCCAGGGCTATAAAGCAGAGAGCGAACACCAAGCTAACATACGTACGCCCCATGCATCCGGGCAGTCATAGTAGAATGTTGCTTGTTTATATACTTTACATTAGCAAGTAGGCAAGTAAATAGTCAGGGCTGAAAAGCAGTCAGCGAACACCGGGCAAGCAAACGTACGCCCCATGCATCCGGGTTGTCATAGTAGAATGTTGCTTGTTTATATACTTTACACTAGCCAGTAGGCAAGCAAATAGCCAGGACTGTAAAGCAGAAAGCGAACGTCAGGCTAACATACGCCCCATGTATCTGGGCATTCATAATAGAATGTTGCTTTTATATACTTTACACTAGCCAGTAGGCAAGCCAATAGCCAGGGCTGTAAAGCAGACAGCAAACACCAGGCTAACATACGCTCCATGTATTCGGGCTAGAATATTACTTTTTATATACTTTACATTAGCCAGTAGGCAATCAAATAGCCAAGGCTGTAAAGCAGACAGCACACACCTGGCTAACATACGCCCCTTGTTTTTCATCTCAGGACAAAGAACTACGTCATCAACCTGGTGATATATACATAGCCTCGACTGTTTCGTAATTTTTGTTCGGATATATGACAAAATCACGAAGACTGCATAATTCATCAAATCACCGAGTGTACAAAACATGTCTATTTTGCTACTTTGTTTTACCAAAAAAATGCATACTTTTAGATATTTCAACCAATTATGCCTAAATTATTAGTGTTTTTGAATACCAGCATACGTAGTTGAAGTGTCTGACTATCCACTGCGCTTCAGAAGCACGATTTTTCGGAAGACATATCAAAGTGAATTTGGTGCATTAAATGAATGTTAGGATTTTCTTAAAACCTTAATTATTTCGGCGAGATTCCGTACAACTAGTTACAGACGAAATAGGTACCTTCATCATTATGACATAGGTTGTTAAGTGTGCTTCTGTTGTGTTTGTGATTCTGGAAGGCCGTTTTTCGTTATTGTTACCTTCCTTGGGTAAAAACTTTGATATTTTTTCAGTAACACAAATTACTAGTGACGTCACTTTCAATTTATTCCCCAAAGTATATTAAATGAAAACCGCAGGTGTCAAAACAACATGCGCTTTACCTTTCATGTGTGGATCCTAGTAGCCATTGATTACAAACTGTCTATGGTAACAGTATCTAAACCAGAACCCGATTAATTTCAGTTTATCCGTGTTTTATGATCCCCGGCAACATTTTCTACAAGATTGCATGTTCGTCCAGCAAGCGCGTCCAGCGAAGACTCACATCTGCCTGTGCATCTGCACAGTCCGATCAGAGTCTACGCTGTCTGCCTGCATACGCTTTGGATACTTCGCTACCATTAGAGTGTCCTGCAAAGACTCATCAGACTGTGCGAATGCGCAGGCTGACCTGCGTATTTGCTGAGCGCACATGCGATCTTGTAGAAAATGCTGTGTTGAGGTTCGAATATCAATTTTTATTGCCCAAAACCATTACCTTGACATGCAATTCGGGAACAGGCTGTTACGCATTCTTGTCTACGCCCACAATCTTAATGTCTGCAACTGCTTCCGTAACACTTTATGAAAGGTTATGCTGTGGTCAAATGCTATTTTCCATGGACAACAACATTTTTATAACTAAGCATTAGCTTTCATATAAAAGCTTGGTTAACACTTAGCACACATTGTAAAAGCTAATACTTGTAATACATAGATAGCATCTTACTCCTTTCAGCAAGGCAGACCAAAACAGATAATAGTGCAAACAGTATAGTTCCAGATGAGACGGCTCGTGACGAGCCGTTTCATCAGGATCTACACTGTTTGCCAGTCTGTTTTATTTTTTTTTATCCGAAACCACTTTTTGCATCAACTGACATATCCAAATTCAAGGGTGGGAGAGTTCACTTCAGAAACTCAGGGATGGAAGGATTAATTGGAATGGAACGTTTTGTTAGATTATCCACCATATTTACAAAGAGAGACAACTTTTGTGACTTTCTAAGTGCTTACTTAGCACCTTCTGAAAAAGAGTGTTCTCTAAATAATTTGATCTCCATTCTCAGTAAGTTAATTCCATGTAGAGAAGATGCCTTTTGAGAAGGGAGAGAAGAGCAATTTTGACAATTACCTCCATTGAAAGTGTATCCATTTCTCTTAGACGCGTTTTTGACATCTCTTTGAAAGAGAACTTTTACATGGCGTTTTACTATGTGAATAATAATTTGTGGAAAGGATGTGCTTCATGACTGGCATTTCCTGGGTATTTTCACTTATATGTTTGTAATAACTTGTCAAAACCCATTTTTTCTATGTTCTGTTTTCAGATATTTACACTAATATTAAATGTGCGACAAAAATAGGTCTGACATTTGCAATTCCTTGGTAAATTGATTTGTTTGAATTTTCGTTATTTATTTTATGTTTGTGTATAAATAATTAAAGCCAAAAGTAACTTTACAGCTTATATCTATACGCTTTACTGACTTTTGCTGAGTGAAATTTAAAACCTGTTTTAATGAGGTTTAAAGAACAATTATTTGTATTTGTACCCATGATACACATTTGTTGAGCCCTTTCTGTAAAACAGATTATCAAAAGGGATAACCTCAAATCAGAAGGTTCAAAATCAGAAGTTACGATATTAATTCACTTTTGGAAGGTCAATGTACCTTAAATACGTTTTTTTTTTCTTCAGGCGAAAACGCTTTATTCGATTAGACATGTATTGAAAACTGTTCTTGAATTAACAAAAAAGTCTGCATCATCTATTGCGCAACTTAGAACGCGTCGAGTTTTATAGAGAATGCCGTTTGACCGAACTTAACAATGTTTGTAATGAAAATCCTACAGGAAACTGTCATCTGTTTTTCTTTGGACTTGATAGGACCTTTTGCATCTTTTTCTTGTCATATACTCTCTGAAGAGGTCCAAACAAATCGCAGTTAAAACTTTCAAAAATATCGGAGATAAGGCTTTAAGGAGCGACGAAAGTTTATTCTTGTTTTTTTCTTGCAAATGACATAATTTCAACGTGAAGCAACTTTGAGTAATCGCCATTGATTAGCCAGGTGGACAAACAATGGACTTTCAGATTAAGTGTTGAAAATCATGTTATGCTTTTGAAGTTGTGAGGAACTGTGAAAATGCTGTTTTTAATGAAAATGCAGATAACTCATGACTGGAATCACTTATTCGAATGAGCATTCTTGAATTCTATTGAGACTAACCGTGGAAAAAATTTAAGTAATCTATTACAACCAAATCGAAGTAAAAACAAAATTATTCATTATTCTAACACTCCTCGCCTATATAGCCAATGGTTAAACTCAGTGATATATTATGCAATAAATCACTGGGCGGAAACGCGCGACGCTATCTGGCGCCTTTCCGACGTAATTTCGACACGCTGCTGACGTCAATCTTAGTTTCTACGACGTTAGACGGTGTAACGTCGTTTTTCTCACTTCAACAACGTTAGAAATGCATGTAAACGTCAGCGTTACAGTCAAAACTTTTGGCGGGATTTCTTTATTCGATGGCGGAAAATTTGAAAAATCTAAAGGATACAATTACATTTTCGTCGTTTTCTATGTGTTAGAATCGAAATAGATCAGCTCTTGTGCGTGATTTGTTGATAATAAATCACAGTTTGTCGGTCAGTTGTAAGAAAATAAATCACTCGCGCACCGCGCTCGTGATTTGATCTACTTTACAACTGACCTCCAAACAGTGATTTATTACTCAACAAATCACTGCTAGAGCTGATCTATTTCTTAAATAAAGTATGACCAGTTACTTTTGGTTTTGAGTATATAAAAATATTTTTAGCTTTCTTCGCTGACCTTTGGTTATTAATGTACATTACAACAGTGAAAAATTCAGAAAGTGTGAACAAGGGGAACATTGAAAACTTGCCTCTAAACTAGCTACTCCTTCGATTATTGCGTATATTAGAGCCAGTGTACATGTAAAACTGCAAATACACATGTGTAATAAGTAAACTGAATAAATCAGTTGGACTCTACACTTAAAAATTAAAGCCGTCCCAGTCACTGGCTTGAAAACGTTTCTATGATTATACTGACTGAGTATATATATTTTGAAAAATGTTGGAACTAAGATTGAGGATCACGATCCCGTAAAATCCGGTTTAGCTCTAACTACTTCCTGCGTAGTAAATTTGTAAACCAGTCATCTTTCTAATGCTTCATCGTGGTCCTATTTATCGTTGTCCTGTGCTCTGGCTTCAGATCGCCATTTAGCTCTTTGCTTTGTTTCATCACAGGGATTTTGATTAAATGTGTTTTACTGAGATGCTACACAGATGTGGTAGAGGACCTTTATGCGGACTGAACATATGTTTGTTATTTGGAGCCGGATCAGAATTAAGGGTAAGTTTTGGCTGGGTTTAATAAAGCAAAACAATCATGAGAGTTTTTCCCAAATTATTTTGTATGTTTTGAACAGTTACTGTCTTACGTTACCTCAAATCAGACAGTAGCAGTTATTCTCGTATATATATATATATATATATATATATATATATATATATATATATATATATATATATATATATATATATATATATATATATTTTTTTTTTTTTTTTTTTTTTGTTTTGTTACGACAAGCATTAAATGTTTTTATTCGAATATGCTGTCATTTTGGTTGCGCAGAAAAAGACAGCTTGGGAATAGTTCGCAGGTATTCGCTACTGTCCGGCAAAGTAACCGCGAACATTTCGATTAGTTGAACGCAGCCATGGTTGAAGCCCCCAGTAGTATTCCTATGGGGGTATTGGGCCACGGCTGCGTTCAACTAAGCAAAACGTTCGCGGTTACCTAGGGGGGGGGGGGGGGGGGGGGCTTAGACCAGTCTGCGTTCAACTAAGCGAAACGTTCGTGGTTACTTCGGCGGACGGTAGCGAATATATGCGAACTATTCTCAAACTGTCTTTTGCGCAACCATTGCAGTTCATGTGTTGCAGTTCTTTTTTGTGCGTCGGTGGTTTCATATGTAGCGTTTGTTCTATCATTATGTTTTCCTCATCTCTCCTTCTTTTGAGGCCCCCGCAAAGTTGTGCGTCGTGATTGTGGCTATTACAGGGTATCTTCACTTATATGTTCTGGTTCTGAAAATGATCGTTCTTTTGTGATCCTTTGTGACGAAGCTATATATAGACCTTGGGCCGGCCATAGACCCCCTGCCCCCATCCCAGAGAGAATTTTGTACACTAGGATTTTCTGAAACTATATTATATAAAAAAGAATGACACATGTAAGCCCTCTGGCGATGGGGGCGTTTGTGTGTACCAGCCATGTTACCAGCGTTACTACCAAAACAATGAAAATATTTAGGTGTATATACTAAAGTATCCATATTCTTGCTTATTAGCATGCTATTTACCACCAATGCATGTGGTTTTATGGAGACAGGTATCTCAGTATTTTGAGCTGTCAATGTTTTGTTTTATAACTGTTACATACGTTACTAATATTCATAAACCTCATATATATGTTTCCTGATACAACGTTTTGGAAGATTATGACCAGTCAGTGACTAGAAATTCAATCTAATGCTGTTTTACAATAGATAAACACTATTTGTCCTCGTTTGTACACCAAGACATAAAAACAAACCAGCTTGATTAAGCAAATGACAAAATGAACGATAGTTATTTTAAACAGCCTAACTTTTTTTTCTGAAAAGTATCTTTATTTCAATCTTTTTTTAAAATGTTATTTGCTGTGGTTGCATTTAGTACTATGTATTTAACTATTATGATTGGTTAAATGCATTATATACTTTGAATAAATGCTTTATAGTATTCTTAATGTTTTATACGTTACTTTTTGAGTGATACTTTATCTACATTGTTTAAAATAGATGTTGATACATTGTACTTAAAAGTGAAGGAAAACCAGCTCTATAATTCTTTTAATAACAAACATAGTAAATTATTTCTCAGACACCTTTATAGTTTGGTGAATTAGGTGAAAAAAACTCTCGCCAATCTTCTGCTGGTGTATCCGATTGATAATTTTATCTTTAAAATAGTAAAATGCAAACTATAACAAATACAGAAATATCCCCTTATGTTCTATGCATAAAGCTGATTCTCTAAAACTTAAAATCATCTACACTTCCAGAAATTTGCATACTTAATACTGTTACACACGTTATATGTCAGTTTAAGCGTTGTGATATCAGAACACTGTTTCCTATATACAGAGTTTGCAGGAGAAATCTCTTCAGTAAAGCTCCATCAATGGAAATACTGAATACTTTCCTAATATCAACTCAAAAGCATGAATAAAGTGAAAACAAAAATTCTGAGGGCACAAATTATTCAAAGGGAACTATTTCATTATATGAGTTTACATAAAAATGCAGTGGTTATCACGCTGATAATAACATCACACATATATCAACACTACACTGCAATTTTAAGCAATCTCTAAGATGCAGCCAAATACACAGCATGCACACTCTGGCACTTCTCTGTTGTCACAGTGTATAAAATAAAACATTTTATGCTGGCTGGAAAACAATTTGCTTCAATAAAATCTGCTTATTGTGAAATACCATGTAAAAACAACACATATAGGTCTGTCATATATAATAAAATTGATGACAAACACATTAAATAAGTGATTAATATTGTTATCATCTATATAAGTGATACGAAAAGCATTTTAGATACAAGATTGATATAAGCAATAAGAATAACACACAACAACATTAAGCTTAACGATTTCCATTCTCTTTGTTACTTTAAAATGGACCTTAAAAACATGTACTCAGAATGGTGATAGTATAAAATAACTGATGGTATTTGTTGTGTCTCTGAGCCTTATATGGCTTACGCCAGAGTCTGAATTAGATTTGGCTGCCAATAAACTATAATAAAGATAAAAAAAGAATCTTCTGTTCCTACCCCTGATATACCATTTATTTTTAAGTGATTATTTTGATGCCAAGATACGAGAAGCTAATTTATTGTCACCTTTTATTTCCACTGCAATTTCAGAAATGACAAGGATCTAGAACCTGCTGATGATCAATGATTCTGTTAAGGTGAATCGTTTGCTACCAATATAAAATGCCATTAACAGACATTATCATTTACCTAATATGTCTGGTAACGTATGTAACAGAACTGTAACTGCTGTTCTTAATCAGACTCCTTGCCTATCTCCATTTAGACTTTTAAAACGGTTATTGTGCTTCTAAAGACAGACCCTACCAAAATAAGACAAAACGATTTTTCATAACTATAATTAACGTCCATGTTCTTTAAGGCCGTATTCCTTCTGCCCAGAGACTGATCAGTCTTCAAATTTACATATTTGAGACATACTCTGGTGCTTAGAATACAACGCTGCTGCTCATAATGCGTATTCTGACACTAAGAATAGCTTGTCTAGGTCCTTTCATAGAGTTAATTTCAAAGTCATATGTAATGCTGACTATAGCTATATATCCAACAGTATTGATCTGATTTTTTTGTCCCTGCGTTTTAGCTAGGCCAATAGTTTATGTTATAATAGTAAATGCACTATAATAGTAATGTACAAATGTATGCAAGAAACAGATGAAGATCAAGTAACATACCTTTTTTGTTTTCAACACAAGAGCGGAGTCAATTTCTTAAAGATAATAAAGTCACTGAATTGCTTTAATATATAGTTAATTTCATTGTGATATGTATGTTCCTAAATTTGCCTAATGTTACCACTTATCTTTAATGATTATTTTGATTTAAGAGATAAAACAACACTGCATGAATGGGAGAAATCATATTACCGTAAGGCAAAGTGTTATATGATTAACTGTGTTATCTTAATGTATTTAAGCTGCGGTATGACAAAACTAACAATTGACTTGAGCTCAGTCTGATAAGTCTTTGCAGTCTGCATGAAGAAAGCTGAGGCCCTTTGCTATTCATCGAGCACACAGGGAAGACATTGACCAGTCATTGCTGTATTTACAGGCCCTATATGTCCTGCGGCAGCTTATGATAGTGATAAACATTTTGTTTTGATCAGGATTACATGTTAATGCTAATCTGATATTAATTACATGCATTTCTTGGCATGCGACAATGCTTGTACCAATATTGTTTAATCAGAAATAATATTTTATGTCACAGAGATTAAACATGTAACAGAAAGACTTTGTGGCCAACTGCATAATGTGCCATGTTTTTCAATAGATTTGAAGGTCATAAAAAACATAAATAAAACTTAGTGTAGCAAGCTATAATTTGGATATTCTTAATATACATTTGTTTGCTAGCCTGCAGATAAATAAATTATCTACGTAACACACCTGATAATGTAACAGAATAAATAAGGTAAAAGTGTCATTTTTATCCTTTTATTCTGAAAAATCTTATTTTAAAACCGAGTATTAATTCAAGACATAAAAGGATAGGTAAAGACCTTCACAGAGAGAAAAATCCCTTAAAATTAAGACATTGAGGTGTTACATATGTTACCACTGATGTTATTTAGCAAAGCCATGTGAGGTCTGACACATAATTCATCTGTAGATATTTTATTTAGTCATAAAGAAATTACGAGCATTTACCATAAATTAAAAAGTTCAGTATTCAGTATTTTATGTAAAAGAGGCCTAGATGCAGATAGTAATTTTACTGTTAACAGAATAAAATGTATGTTATAACTGATAGAACTGAGAATATCGGCATTAAATTTGCAGTTTCGGGAATGCTTACATAAACTTCTAAATGCTAAAAAAATCAGATGCACTAAATACTGGTGAAGATTACCATACTGTAAACCATCAAAACCCACAGTATGGAGATATTTTAGATATTACTACGTTAGTATAGGCAGAATGATATGGCAAAGACATGTTTTAATGCGCCTTTGTATCTCCTATTACTAAAATATAATGCTAAAATAAGAATTCACTTTATTTGTACAACTTCTAGGCAGCATTTGATGTGATATTATGTGAAAATGATTTTTTTTTAATGTTGCATTTCACAGTGGGGTGACTTTGCTTAACAGCCAATAACGTACAAAGTATAAAAGCTAGAGAGATAATTTTTACACCTTTGGAAAGGGTATTTAAATACCTTATCAGAAATTACAATTTTAAGGTTACAGAGGCAAAGTACAATCTATGAAAACGAACTATATGAGTTTAAATACTCATTCCTTAAGGGTACATTAGAAAATGTAACATGCGTAACACCATGTAAGGCCAAAAAGAAATGTCAAACATCACATTTTGTAGCTAGTGGACTGTTCTTTAGCTTCATATATTTAGTTGGAACATAAAATTACTTTTGCTCCAATTATCATAGGTTTAATAATTTCCTATGGTATTATACGTTTTGTAGGGGTAACGAATGTGACAGGCTGTTACTTGGTAACGCTCCCATTGCCAGATAGCTTACATGTTGCAAAATACTTGCAAGATAACAGGCTTTAAGAAAAACATGGTCTACAAAATTCCCCCTTGGCGAGTCGGGGAGTGGTGGTGAGGGGGGTTGGAGGGAGGGGGCGGAGGGGGGTTGGGGTGGTAAACCATAGCTGGCCAGCGGCCTAATATGTTTCAAATTGTTTGTTCTATACAGGTTTGTGATCAACTCACTTGAAGGAGGTGGAGCTGGTCGCTTAATCGAACTTCAATGGCTCGAACATCTTTGGGGCCATGGAAATTTATTCGAGACATGGGTAGCCACAGAGGGTTAATCATGGCGCCCGGTCAGGAAGTGAATGGCGATAATTTAGGGGAAAAAACGTAAGAGAAAAGTCAAGGGAGTGCCACAGTCACAAACCGCAACCCTTCCCAGATACCAAGAGAAAGAAGAAACCGACAAATCCAAACAAGCACAAATCGAACAAACGTACGAAAAGCTCTAAGATTAGCTCTCTCTTCCCCAAGCGAGGTAATCGCAGTGCTAAAAGGACTGAAAAATACAAGAACAAATTAACACAAGTTAAGACATAAAGAAATCGCCTCGTAGAATAAACCACAAAGCAACAAAGAGTAAGACTAACACCGGGACCGCCGTCTTAGAACGGTCAGTAGAGTAAACCACCGGGGGTTTAAAGCACTTTTACAGCTAGCCAACTTCACCCTGGGTCCCGATGCTACACTTAATACAGAAATACATAAAAATTTGGTTTGCATAAAGGCTCCCAACTCAGTCAATGCGTCAAGGCGAAAACATAAAAATCAATTTAATCATTATAATAAACAAAGACGAGTACTCATGGCTAATTCTACTGTATGCCAGAGTAAATGAAAACCAATAGTTGAACCACGGCGGGCCAAGCCAAAGACATATCTTCAAGCCCCAACCCACTGGTTAAAGTTTTACGAAGAGGCCGTCATTGAGTCTGAAGTCTTTAATTTTTCTATACGTAAAGCTATGTTGAATGTACTCATTATAATCGCATCGATAATGCGAACCTACTTAGTACACACAACATACAGTTTCATGATCAAAGAAGAAAAAAAAAACCCTAAATTTTTGCTATCGGAAGAATTTCGTAAGGACTAAAAAACGACTTTGAATTAGCCATGGTAAACGAGCAATCGGTGTTCGAGTCATTGAGGTTTTTATGCTATGTTCTGTCTGTCGATGTTTATGTTGGTTCGTACTTCTTCTCAGTGTTGGAGGCAGACAGCGATCTGCAATTGTATTACTTCTTGAACTTCTTGATTATTTTACTTGCTGCAAACCAAACCATTCTTAAAAGCTGAAGAATATCTTCTCTGTTAAAAGTAAATACTTTCCAATCAGACGCGGTCATTAAAATACAAACACAATTATTTAAATAAAGTAAAAATTTAAAAGGCTTCCTTTGGAAACAAAGAAAACATCAAAGAATGAAAATCGGATGCTCGGTTTTATAAAGTATCTTCATATAAAGCTATGAAGTTTGCTAGGCTGTTACGCGCTCTAGTATCGGCTTAAGCGGAATTCGATTTTCAAAATAACCAGAATTGGCTCAATAGTCCAAAAAGGAAATAAAAATATAATCTGCACAATGGTGAAGTGCATTCATCGCACATTCAGGATAATGGAGATGTGATAGTGTGCCACTTATATGACGCCAGCAATTCGAGTATTACATTACATTTATAAGAAACAAAACTGTGTTTTCATGTAGAATGGTGGGAGACCTGCAGTTTTTCAGTACGCTGCGTCCGATCGCATGTCGTAGTTGGCTTTGTAGGGATTGCCTATATGAATCGTGTTAACCGCCTGACCCGGTTTTAATCCTGCATATGGGCCGCGCAGTCTGGTCAGGGCCTTCACTGTCCGCTAACAGAATCATTGGATACTACAGAATGTATGAATGGAGAGCAAATGCCTGGATAATATTTTGCGCCTGCGCAGGATGATCTGATTCTGCACATTTTACACATTTTCGAAGGCATTTTTGCTTGACGTGGACCATATAAGCATATTATCGCTCTAATCTTAAGCTCACAACATCATTAGTTACAACTTGCATTGGTTCCTGTTTACATATTAAAGGATCTCCAGGAAATGCCACAATCATAGAACATTGCCTACCAATGACACCAAGAGGAAGGGAAAATTGAGCCAGATTGTACACAAGCAACAAATCAAAGAAAAGCAAATTAACCAGCTTTCTCTTCCCGAACAATGTGATCACAATGTTAAACAGGATCTACTAAACACAGCAATAAGACAACAGACAAACCGTGAAAAAAAGTCCGCAGCAAGTAGCCTCACGTCCACACAGAGAAAAACAAAAAAACACTAGAACTTCAGTTAAAAACTGCCAGTTAACTGAGTTTTTTGATAACGAGAGACGGTCTTTGAGACGCAGGAGTATGCCATTCTCTAAACGGGCGTTCCAGAGGTTAGCCATTTTCAACAATACACGTACAGTTCGAGAAATTAAAGATGAGCCTCGTAAGGTTTATGTCATGTTTCTTCTTAATCATTTCATAATGTAAATGTGCCTTATAGCCGAAGTATAAGTATAGATGTCCAGGAAGAGCCACAATCACAAAGCCAAACTCTCCCAAGGCACCAAAAGAAGGTTAGATTAGGAACAAATAAGGACACATATGAAACCACAGACACACAAAAAGAACTGCAACAGAAGAACCGCTTTGGAATGGACAGTAGGAAATCTTTTGGGGAGAGGGGATGGTGGGGGTGCTAATATCAAGTAAGACGGATTTACAGTAATTGTTCGAAAAATACGAAATAGTTTGTTAAAAACTCTCGCAAATTATTTTGCTTTATTGAACGTAGCTCTGGTGACAAGTTTTTAACTTTCAAGTAGACCCATCACTCATACTTGACTAGTTATTCAGCAAGATTGTTGGCAAAACGATGTAACAAAAAAAAAGATTGTCACTCGCAACAAAAAGATTACAACGAACTACTTGCGAGATTATTAAACCAATTATGGTTGTTAAATCTGCATCCTTCTTTAATTGCACAACAATGGATTGGTCCTCGGACTAAATGGCGGAGCTCTCCTCACCTGTTTCAGATGGTTGGCGCCGTACCAGCTATGTCTGTTTTCGGGCCCATTAATGTCTCGTCTGTGGTTTTCTGTTGTTCTGGCTTCAAATCGTTAATGGCTACCTACTTTTCTTTCATTTTTTTCTGTTTGTATGAGTACTGTTTTGAGCAGCATCAAGGAATAAGGGTGAGGTTTCTTGCGAGTAAAACCGGTTTAGTACCCAGGAGTTGTCCTACTGACGTGTTAAAGCGGTTATTCTGTTGCTGTTGGTAGTTTCATATGCAGAGTTTGTTTTGTCATTATTTGTTCCTCAAAACGTGCTTAGCAGAAAGTCAGAGCTAAGGCACCATCAACAGGGCTTCCTTCCTCAGACCTCTCTTCTTCTATCTTCAACAGGAAGTCTAGAGCTAAGATTGGTCTCATCAGCCATCTTAGAACACACCAACAGTAGCACTTCACACATTGATTAAGATTGGTCATTTTAGAAACGACAGACGAATATTATTTGTTCCTCATCTCTCCTTTTTGTGCCCGGGAAAGGCTGCGTTTTTTTCATTGTAGACGTTTCTGGGTATCGTCACATATTTTTGTTGACTTTTCAGAAATCGATGTAATCTTGATCAGATGTATACTGCCTGTTATATGTACATGAACCTTTCAGTTTTCATGCTTGTAAGCTATAAATTTCAGGAAAACGTATTAAAATTGTAACTATTTGCTCATAAATATCGATAACCTTCTGTCCTACGTGCAATTAAATATCAAATGACGTTATATGTATGTCACTTAATCAAAACGATACTGAATGTAGTCACAATATCATTGTCGGCATCATGATATGATTTGCTTTATAGGTCTATAAGCTCTCAACCAAGGGAAATATTATAAGTTTTATAGCCTAAAGGACTTGACGCTCATATTATGTTGCATGTTACTATCGCGTGGGTTCCTCTGCTTTAAAGATCTAACTGAACATTGTACATGCGTTCGTATAAACATAAAACATATATCGATGCTCTGTTTAGTTTCTTAATGTGCCATTTATACACGTGAAGGACATTCAGCAATTTCAGTAGCAAAGTATTAATCGCAAACAAATGATACCAGCAAGCAAGCATGGAGTTCTGGTTTTCATAAAAATAAATGAAGATACTAAGGATATACAAAATAACGAATCACAGCATTCCCATTACGAAAACACGCCTATTCAATTATATTGAAAATTTCACCTCCAAAAACTGAAACTTTTCAGATAAAAAGCTCTTGGTATTTTTCATATTCCTACTCAAAACAGTTTGTGGGTACTCGTTAGAACCGACTTGGGTTAAGGTTTTGAGCAGAAATAAGAAAAATAATATATACCCTTGTAAACTCCAGTTTTACTATATAAAAATGGGGTTTAAGGGGGTCAACATTATATATGCATGTTTTCGTGATGCGGGACATCAAAGGAAGAAAGAAGTGAGGAACAAACAATGACAATACCTACGCCACAACTAAAACCACTGACACATGAAAGCAGAACTGCACCAGAGGAACCACCTTGGAAAGGTCAATAGAAAAACTACCTGAGGGTGTATTTGTGGGGGGTGGGCGGGGGAGTGGCTCTTATACCAATTTTACTCGCGCGTGAAACATCGCCCTTTCGGTGAAGCATCTCACTGAAACACATATTATCACATGCACTTCGATAAAACAAAGCAATGAGCTTAATGGCGATCTGAAACAGAAAACTAGTAAACCACAAACAGACTACGACGGGCCTGGTCTTAGAAACTGATATTCACGCGTCAAAATCAATTTTATCTGCAGACATATTGTCTGTAAGTATTGCACATTCATAAGTATAGGTGGAGGCTCCATTTAGACACTCAGGTGTAGCTTATCTTTTATTATTTTAATAGATTTTAAAAGGAAAGACTCTTTGCGAGAACTAAACCTAGTCACATAATAGATCAGTTAAAGTACCTGAAGTGTCAAATTATCTGCCTGGTTTCGGGCAATTAGACCTTATCATTGTTATATGCCAGAACCGAAGATAAAGAAAATACTGCTGCACTGGTTGAGCAGAAGCATATTTCTTTCATTTAGCGTCCTGCAGCAATGTATAATTGTATAGCATGTGCCCGGAGTCATTTACACCAACAGACAGAGGTCTGCTCTATCCCTTGACTTAGATGTGAGTCATTGTGGTACGTATAGACTCCAAGAATAAATAAATGAAGTTTTGATGCCCATGACATAGCTTCGGGTGTCTGTGATTTGCAGTCAAAGTTCAGTATTTCCGACTGTGATATAATGATTTATAACGTTTCTGTGTTCATTGTTTACAACTTTATGGTAGAGTGCATCGAATGTTGATCGCCATTTCGGCCTGAATATGACACTTTGTTGCCTACCAGTTACTATTTTGTACTTGTGATGACCAAGGATGAGGGCATTTGCAGTGTGATCAAAATTTTGGTGCCAGGAAGAACTAGAACTACAGTCAACCCTCTTTTTACTGACATTCGATACAACGACAAAATTCATTATAATGACAGTTTGAATGTCAAAAAACACTCGCTTAGGAGATGACAGTAAATGCGACATCATGAAAGAATATTGCATTAAAACTTAAGTTAAATATGTTTTGGATATTTGTTAGAATCGCCTCACTGAGGCGAATTTAACAAATATCCAAAACATATATTCTGTGAGGAAATATGAATAAAACAAAATTGTGTTGTTTTTTTTACATATCATTCTGTCCATTACGGATTCTTTACAACAGCAAATGCATTTTAATGGCAACATCTTTGGGAACAAATACTGTCGGAGTAACGAGGGTTTACTGTATAATCAAAGAACATAGCCTTCCAATGACACGAGGTGGAACGGTAAACACACTACGATGCATATCACAGTCGTTACATACCAAAGAAAAGCAACGCAACCAGATCCCTCGTCCCCGAAAAGGTAATCGCAGTTCCAAATGGACCCATCAAAAACAAATTAAAATAAGAAATATACGGGACAAACCAAGAAGAAAGCCCCGCACTGAGCAACCATCAGGCCCCAGTAAAAAGAAAAACAAAAACGAACGACACTAGAATAATCGATTTCAATGATCAGTGATAAACATTAAGGCGTGGCGACGCAGAGATGTAGCTGGACGCTAAATCGATTTTACTGGTATCAATCATCATTCAGAGGTTCAAATATTGTAAAAAACGCAACAAAAATATTTGGCTTGTAAAACATTACCCTAACTCAGTCAGTGAAACATCGCAGAAAACCATGTAAACAACCTACACTCGGTTAGAATGTATTAAAACCAAACATAGTAAGTCAAATAATTTCCGCAAACAAAGATGTTCATCGTAATTCAATAAAGTACAAGCCATTTAACAAAACGCGACAAAATTTTGTACATTCAGTGCCCATTTATATTAGACATCAGCTGTATATCTTACCGATTGTAGGGTTGTGTTTTTCTGCAAGATATGAGAAATGGGAACCCTGGTTCAGGGAGTTCAACATGTTATACAGATAAAAAAGGACTGAAAATACGAGATGCGCATCAACAGAAAGTCAAATATTGTCACCATTACTGAAGTAGGACACAGGATGTGGCGCAAAGATTTTTTAATGGCAGCCTTCTTCTTCAATAGATACGTACCTGAGGCCGACAGTCAGTTTGGTGCAGAAAATAAGGCTGAAGAAGGAGGAAGCGAATAAAGATGCTTACAGTATTTTGTCCAAACACAGACAGACCCCTGCGAATTAAATTGGGATTACCCATTTTTACAATTACTCTGATTCTTCAAAGACCATAAAGAACGAATTGTCAAAATTCAGGCTCTCAGAACTCCACATCTACGGAGTGCATTCGAACTATCGTTAATATGTTGTGAGACACGGGATCGGAACTGAAGTATATTAAACAATGTTGTCATAAGTGTGGAGTCCAGAATAGAGGAAATTAAATCAACAAGTGTTATTGTTTGACAAAGTTAGTACGAAAAAGTGTTCAAGTCATGCAAGAAAATCCTACCTTTAATTCAACAAGAGCTACCGATGAAGGATTCTGCAACAGTACAATGAAAAACAATGGATCAACTCCTCACAGACACGTTAAGTCAGTATTACAAACCGAAAATCAATCGATGAATAAAACTCGACAAGATTTTCCGGGGCAAAAGGTCCTAGTAAACATAGCCTACAAGAACAAGCAGCACCTACAGCGTGACCAAGTTTCTCAAATAATCCAAGACCACAGAGACAAACCAAAATATTTGATCATCGCAGCCTCAAAAGACACTATTAATTAGGGACTCAATCTTGAAATCTAGCAATACTAAAGGGTTACTTATAGGCGCTCACAAACAAGCAAGAAGTGGTGCTACTGTTAGCGCCATATGACATGACCAATGGAATAGCTATTTACGACCTGGGAGCATTCCAAAACGTAATCATCAGGGGGGAAATGATTGGTCAAATGGATCAAACGGAGAAATATTTGAAGAAAATTATGACCATCCGATAAGCTTGATCATGACATCTAGCCAAACGAATGGATCAAACGGAGAAATATTTGAAGAAATTTATGACCATCAGATAAGCTTGATCATGACATCTAGCCCAACGAACACAGTTTATATTTGTAAACTAATACCAAGAGGAGACACGAATGTGACCAGTTATACAGTTGTATTGAGTGACCTTCTTTACACTGGCAGAAACATGATGTGATATGTATCGACAACACTCTGGATCACTTTTATGGTAAAAACCGGGTACCAACAACACGCTTCTTTTCAAAAGTCGGGATCCTCCTTTTACAGTTTGGAACAAAGCGATTCCTAGACCTCATCAGCTAGTAGATTAACATTGTCGACAACTGTGACTTTTGCCACCGCAGAATACAGGTATTGGAAGTTCAAAAAAGCGATATTACGGCTGTGGAAAAGGCGGACATGTTTTAGCAGAGTATTGGTTTTTCTAGGGCCTCGGCAGAAATAATTCACATTGTGTTCTTGAAACACCACAGTATATGATATCCAGAAGAACAAGCAACAAAGTGTAAGTTGAATCTCAAGCATGCTTTAAATCTACTTCATAGTGGTGTCTTGAGAATGAGATGCTTCCTAATATAGATAAAACAAACTTAACGCTAATAACAAATCGTCGGAGAAGAGAAACTTTCATATAATGATACTGAATTACAAAAAAAAAAAAAAAAAAAAAAAAAAAAAAACGTGGAAAAATTTTAGATGTCATTTTGACGACAATTTAGAGTAGACTAATGCATAACCATTTCAACATGTTTGTAAAACGATTTCGTCTTCTCAGAAAAAAAAAAAACAAAACATATTTATCCCACTAACCCCGGTTCTATGTTATAGTGCTTAATATATAAAACCACATTTTGAATATCGTTGCACCATTTAAGGAAATTTTTTCCATAACAATCTGTATAAAGTGGAAAATTACAAAAACAAGTCTGCAAAATTATTCTTTGCAAAGATTATATGGCATTTAAGGATGATCTTAAACCCTTCAACTTTTTAACATTTGAAGAAATACTGTTCATAAACAAAGTGCAATTTGTACACAAAACTGCACATAACACAGCTCCAATTTCCTTAACTGAGCTCTTTCGAAGGAGGTGGGGAAATAACGTTTTCAATCTACGCTCAGTATCGCACAAACATTTCACAATACCAAAACCAAAGTTAAGCATATTTAAATTAGTCTGTCACATTCTGATGCTCTTGTCTGGAAAAGCATTCCAACAGAAATTAAAAATGCGGACACGTTAAGCAGTTTTGTTTCAAAATATATAAAAAGGCAAAGAGAAGGGAATGCTTCTTAATTCAAGAGTTATTGCTATTATTTCCACTGCCTAATGCAAATCTTTACTGCGTGTTTGCAAATGCATATAGCTCACATTACTTAATTTGTTTGACGCACAAACCACTGACGCACAAACAAAAAAGAACAGCAACAGAAGATCCACCGTGGAACGGTCAGAAGGAAAACTACTATAGGGATCAAACATGGTTTTTCATGCATTAACATTCGCCAGGTCCCGTTTGAGGTGTTGAAAACCGAGGCCTTCGGCCTCGGTTTTCAACACCTCCACGGGAGGAATGTATCAAAGGAATGTTAATGCATTGAAAAAACATGTTCGATCGCTATTATTGCATAAAAACCGAAAATATTTGCTACATTTCGCGTTATTTCTTGCACTATTTTGTTTCGCCTTTTCACTGATATCTCGCGAACGTAATTTCCACGGACTATGCTCGTTCTAGGGCAGGCAGTACACATGTCGTGACGGCAGCAATTCTGTGGCCCCGGTACGAGTATATTGAATGTTGCGTAGCCGTGCATTAACAGCGCGTGAATTGCCTTGTTACTACACGGCTTTTCGCCGGTTAATGCACGGCTGTTAATAACGTGCGACACTGCTTTTTATGCAATAATTGGCCTTAATCTGGTGCAGCTCCAAATTCAAACACGTTCATGGAAGATACAAGAAAAACATACAAAAAACGGTCTAATACAAAACAAAATAATAAAGAGAGGCTGCTTTTTATAACCAGTGCGGCATTTGGGATCAAAGATGAGGGGCGGAGGAAAAGAGAGGACATTAGTAGCCTGGTTAGTCCAGCAGAACTATTGGAAATAAAGCCGCATGTATGTTTAAAACTCTTTAGTAAACACAGTTTATTACTGTATCAAGCGATGCCTACGATAGACTTTAACCAGCCAACAAAAAATAGTTATTTAAATAATTACTTACCTGTCGTATACGTTCTTCTGTGAGTTGACTATGTGTTGATTTATCAGGACTCGAAGACATGTCGATATCTATAAATAGTAGGAATATATTGGGCAGTGTCATGCGAAAACTTGTGTTAGGCACATGCGGACAGCGAAGGCGCAGATCAGCTGTCCGCTAACAGAATCATTGGACACTTGGACAATATACAATGGATCAATGGAGAACGGATGCCCGGATGAGACTTTACACATGCGCGGGATGCATCTGTTTCAGTGCATTTTGCGCATGTTCGAAGACACATCGCTTGGCGCGGCCTAAATTATTACCTGTTAATGCTGACACATATTTGCCTTCCGTACGTACAATGCATAATTTAAAATCCATTTAGAGGACATCGCATAGGTAAAGAACACTTACGTCGCAATAGGAAAAAAGAGGAACATTTTATTATCAGCACTGTTCGCACATGACTAAAGCTCCCTGAATGCCCAGATCAGCCGTGATTAGGGCCTTCTTGGCACATCAATATACTCTACAGTATCCCATGATTGTCTTGGGGTACAGAAACTACAGTGGTAAGACTGCAGAGATGCATTGGCTACTGTCTAGGTATACCATAATGGTCCCTTTTCTAATTTCAGAAATAATATAAGTGAAGATATGTAACCCTTTCACCCCTGAGTTTGTGAAATGGACTCTTTCCGTCTTTGAATTTGGACATACCCACTGCCTGAAATAGGGGTGTGAGTGTAAAATCAAAAACATAATGGCAATCAGTGTCGCTCCTGATGAAACGGCTCGTGACGACCCGTCTTATCCTGGTTTACACTGTTTGGATAGGCAGCTGTTTTGGTCTGCCGGGCTGAAGGTTTAAGGTACAACATAAATGCGACAGACTGCGTGCATGGTAGTTAACCCAGTCACGGTTAATAACTTTGCTTCCCTCTTTGGTTGCACTCCGGCGGTTCGGGCCTCAGACCCTATGACAGCTCCAGCCTAAAGACTGTTAAGTCGGTTGCTGTTCTGGCTCTGGTCGGGTCCACCGGATTCCAACTGTTGGTTTTCTTTTGCTTTAGCAGTCCAGTTATTTCTTACTGTCGAGTCCTCATCGTTGTTTCATCTCTGTATTCGTTTGATTTTTCTGTTCTCGAAGATGTTGCACTGAGTTAGGAACCCTGTACACAGACTGAACAAAAGTCATGTATACTACGGCAGAACTAAAGGCGAGGGTTGTATCCACGTAAAATCGATTTAAGCACCCCCCCCCCCCCCATCCCCGCCCCCAGTAATAATTATATTGACAGTTCTAAGGCGGTGCTTCTGCTGTAGTATAAATCTAACTTTTCGGAACAATTCAGAAAACTTATTAACCGTTATAAAAGAATTGGCTGTAGCCTGGATTTTTCGCTTTGATGCATTGACTGAGTTGGCGAGCCTTTATGCGAACCGAATTTTATGTATTTCTGTATTAAGAGTAGCATCGGGACCCAGGGTGAAGTTGGCTAGCTGTAAATGTGCTTTAACTCCCACGGTGGTTTACTCTACTGACCGTTCTAAGGTCCTGGTGTTAGTCTTACTCTTTGTTGCTTTGTGATTTATTCTACGAGACAATATGTTTTATGTCATTTTGTTCTTGTGTTTTCCAGTCCTTTTAGCATTGCGATTACATCGCTTGGGAAAGAGAGAGCTTATCTTAGTTCTTTTCATACGTTTGTTCGATTTGTGCTTGTTTGGATTTGTCGGTTTCTTCTTCCTCTTGGTGTCTGGGAAGGGCTGTGGTTTGTGATTGTGGCACTCCCTGGACTTTTCTCTTACCTTCTTTGCTATTTCTGTCATTGTATGTCTTTGCATGTATGTCTTGATGAAATTTTTGTTTTGGATAGCTGTTTGGCCAATTTTTGGGAAAAAAAAACTGTCCTTTTGGCTTTCTTCTTTTAGTATCTTGATTGGGGTGCCGTTGCTTCAAGTGCGTCCTTTTTTCCCTTTGGTGTTTTGGACAGAAGGTGTTAGGTACTTGTAATTGTATAGATTCCTGATTATTGCCTTCCTTTCTATTTAAGTCTCATTTGATGGGCTCGTTGTATCAAGTTTTACTACGGTTATAAGATGTCGCACAGTCAACTGAAGAAAAGCGCCATCAGCAGTACTCTTTGCTGTTTGGAGCATGTGGTTGGGAGGGAGCTTAAAACAATTTTAGAATATTGCTAAACCATGATCCATGTGGGTCATAAAATACAAAAAAGTAAATACAGATACCCAGGAAATGCCACTTTCACAAAGCGCAGACCTCCCGAGGAAGGAAAAAAGGGAGAGATGAGTAACAAATAAGGACAAACGCCACATATGAAACCACAGACACACAAACAAAAAAGAACTGCAACAGAGTAGCCTAAGAACAGTCAGTAGGAAACACGCCATACTGATTGTTTTGCAACAGACGAATCATAACGAAAACACGCCTATTCAAATATATTGAAAATTTTACAACAATAAAGGAAAATTTCTGATATTTTTTCAAATATCTGATCAAAACATAGATTGTGGGTACTCGTTAGAGTACCCACAATCTATGTTTTTTAGCAAAATAAGAAAGATAATGTATACCCCTCTAAGACCCAGTTTTATTATATAAAGGTGGGGTTTAAGGTGGTCAAAATTATATAGGCGTGTTTTCGTGATGGTTGCCGATGTAAATAGAAGGATGTATTCAAATAGTGCTGATATTGTTATGTGAAGCAAAAGTTAAGGAAACCACATACAGCCTGGTTAGGATTCCACTTTTCTACACGACCAAACAGTGGTTCTCAGTAACATTTATTTAGCCAAGTGTCATCCCGAATGAGTAAAAGCCTCGTATTATCGTTATGAACATGTCATATACTACATCTGTGTTGAAAAATTCTGGCAAAATTCTTTCCATTTCCCCGACGCGAATAAAATAGAAAACACTTACGCTGCCGAATCAAATGACCTTTGTTTGTAATTTATAATCTTTCTTCAAACCCTTCCAAACAGAGACATTTGAACAGACAAGACCCAATACCCTTAAACAGTTCACATCTATAATCTTTCTGTTCTAGTTTTTGATGCGAAATAGGTTAATGCCTGTGTTGTTTAAACTGATACACAAAAGCTGTTTTATTTTATCTATGTCACAACTATCTTTTTAATGTTTATCTATACACACATTCGTATTTTTATTAGTGATGACTATAATTATAATTATATTGCGCATTATTAGTGCAAAATCTGCTAATGTGAAAAATAGTATTTTTTTTTTTTTTGTTTCATTCACTTATGTGTTTGGTGTTTCAAAGGGCAACCTGTACAGCTTGTACATTAGGAAAACATGCCTTTTCAAATATATTGCAAATTTCACCTCCAAAAACTGAAAATTTTCGGATTAAAGACTCTGCTATTTTTCATATTTCTGCTTAAAAATACAGATTGTGGTACTCGTTAGAACTGCCTCGATGAGGCGGTTCTAACAAGTACCACAATCTATGTTTTTGAGCAGAAATATGAAAAATAATGTATACCCCTGTAAACCCCAGTTTTACTATATAAAAGTGGGGTTTGAGGGGTTAAAATTATATAGGCATGTTTTCGTGATGTTTGAACATTGCTACTGGTGGTAAGTATGTGTGGTGGCAGAAAAAAAGTCTCCCCGTACTTTATTACATGGCATTTTATTTTTTTTTATTTTATTTTATTTTATTTTATTTATTTGTACGGACATAGGCAACCCTGCAAACTACATTGATGCAATATGAAGAGTATACATGAAACAGAGACTCGGAGTTTCGTACATTGATGCGTTTGTTTTTCCAAGGGCAGCCATTATATATCTTATTAGTATATTATGGCATAAAAAGCAGTGTCGCACGTTATTAACAGCCGTGCATTAACCGGCGAAAAGCCGTGTATTAACAAAGCAATTCACGCGCTGTTAATGCACGGCTACGAACTTTCAATATGATCATACCGGGGCCACAGATTTGCTGCCGTTGCGAGAGGTGTACTGCCCGGCCCTAAAACGAGCATAGTCCGTAGAAATTACGTTCGCGAGACGTCGGTGAAAAGGCAAAACAAAATAGTGCAAGAAATAACGCGAAATGTAACAAATGTTTTCAGTTTTAATGCAATAATAGCGATCGAACATGCTTTTTCAATGCATTAACATTCTCCAGGTTCCTTGGGAGGTGTTGAAAACCGCAGCCTTCGGCCTCGGTTTTCAACACCTCCCACGGGACCTGGCGAATGTTAATGCATGAAAAACCATGTTTGATCCCTATAATGATCAGTTACCAAAGAAACAACTACAATGTAAAAATTTAAAGAGAAATTGCTTCTTGATGGATAGTACTTGTCTGGACCGCTTTACAATATAAGCTGCTTCGTACCTGATCAACAAAACAAACATTCCTCAGAAGGACATGTTCATTTAAAGAAAACATTTAGAAATAAAGTAATAATCACTATACTGACCCGTAATATCTTTAAATACGCCACATTAAATCTAGTTATTTCAAAATGGAAAGCGAAGGCCACAACAGCAAAGCACAGCCTTCCCGATGCACCAAAAGAAAGAGAGATGAGAAATAAACAATAATAACACAAACGCCACTTATGAAACCACAGATTCACGAAGACCAACTGCAACAGAGGAACCGACTTGGAACGGGCAGTTGAAAACTACTCTGGGCTTAAACCAGACCCTTTTGAAAAGTGATCTCGTATAAAAGGAAAGAATGTATTCCCTTTGGAAGTCATGTGTTTCCTTTTAGAGTGTACGAGACCTCGCATCTCTTAAAAAAGAGCGGAAACCAATTTAGACGAGATATCTCCCCTGAACATTTATTTATTCCCCTTTATAAGTACTCAAGCACCAGAATGCACTTTTTTGTCTGTCAATACATATATAAGGAATACAAATACTATTCTCAAAGGTTGGTCGGTGCAAGTTAAAATATTCTTTTTAAAACTCCAAGTTCCATTTTATTTAACCTTTGAGCTACAGGAAACACTCGGATACTTCCACTATCTGCTTGTTTGGTGGCATATCTCACTAATTGTAGTTGTCATACCAAGAATATGTGAGCAAAACAAATCATGTCTTGTTATTCTGTTATTTACTCTCTGTTTTGTGACATTGGTAAAGATGGTGAAGAAGATTAAAAGCATGCAACCGATAAGCATTGCAGAGACATTTCCTGTGCAACTCTCTAGTGTCAGATACTGTTGTTCGATTTGATTATTCCGGAATACGTATTGTAATACATGATGTATAACGCTTTGACAAGAAGGCTTAAAAGAGAATGGATACACTTTGAGGGGAGGCTACTCTGTCAAATTGTTTTGCCACCCTTCTGAAAAGGTATCTACTCTAGAAAAAAAAAGAATTTTCTCCCCTTGGGAGAAAATTCTTTCCTTTTAGAGTAGACCTCTGTTCAGAAGGATCATTGTGTGCAGTAATACAAACATAAAGTCACAAATGTTATATCCCTTGTTATAAATGGCCGAGTATGTATTAAGTGGATCACACAGCATTAAAAAGTTAAAGCTCCCGCACTGAACATTGATTACTTGCGTCATAATATCCACGCTAATTAAAGTCTGACGAATGTATCTTCCTGTTTAACGCCGTATGCGGCGGTTTAATATAAATCCTTGTCGAGGTATCAATATAGAAACTGGTAAGACGGTGTAAACAATACGGCGGCGGATTAATGATATTACTACGCGGTTAAGCCGGAACTATAGAGCGGAACTTGCAGCCCATTAGCGGCTAAATCAGCGTTGTAAGAAGATAGTTACAAGGGGCTTTCCGAGACGGTAAATGAAATAACATGTATAAGATGTTCAGGACACTGTCTTATTTATACATTCTTACGTTCAAAAGCACTGGGACAAGACTCAAGGCTTCCACATGTAGTTTCATTTGTTTATTGTTACCTGCGCACTAAACAACCTTACAATGTATTTAAGATTTTATGCTTCACATAACGTTGAAACGCCAACACACACACACGCAAAAAAAAATAAACAACAACAAAAAAATAAATAAATAAATAAATAAATAAATAAAAAATAAGAAAAAAAAAAACAATAATAGAAAAAAAAACAACACATAAATATATATATACTCATTGACAGTGCCGGAAATTTTCAATATCAGTCATTTTAGACGCTATTGGTCTTCAGGGTTTTAACAGATATATATGTGTGTGTGTGTGTGTCACCAGGGGTTAACGCCACAGGGAATCTGTGTATTCTGTTGAAGAATTGGGAAGAAGGGCATGCATAACTACTTAAATGTATTTAGATATTCGAACACTTATTAGAATATACATTAGAAATTCTAATACTAGTTAGAATTTCTAAAGTTTTTTTTCTAAAAGGATTTGTAATTAGTATTTTATATATAGTATTTTCTCATTTTTGTTGGCATTTTGTTGTTTGAATTTTATTCATCAAGTTATCCCCCGAATATATAAATAACTTCTATTACAACTCTGAAGAAGGCTGATATTATAGGGTTATTGCACTGATATTGGTGAATATTGTCCCGAGTTGGGATATCGAAGGACGCGAGCTTGCGACCGTCCGTAGATATCCCATCGAGGGACAATATTCACCAATATCAGGTTAATAACCCTTTTATTATATAGCTATAAATATTTATTTCGTTTCCCGATGTTTCTATCCTTTAAAACGCTGTTTTAATAACAAAAATGTGAATTCTACCAATGCGCGTGACAAGGTTTGGCGCGACGTCACTGCATTACGACGTCATCAAAAGCAACGTAATGTAACGGTAATATGAGAAGACATCCGAGTAAGTGTGTAATATCGAGTAAGTGTGTCGATATCGTGTGATATCGGCACGCTAGCTCCTCTGCTTTTATCGCACATTTTTATCTTTTAATATTTATAACTATATAATAAATATACATTTAAAGTTTGTTCATATATGATTTTTTTTTTTTTTTTTTTTTTTTTTTTTTTTCCACGGCGTTATTTTCTTCAACTTTATGAAGTTCTTATTTTTATATTATTATTCTCAGTTATTAAACCCTTAAAGCGGTAACCATAAGTGCAGCAGATGATATGTTGATTATTTATTATTATTATTATTATTATTATTATTATTATTCTAGTAACGTGATCTGGCGAACGGTATCACGTCGAGCGGATGAGCTGATCTCATTGGATTACAGCTCACGTCTCGTTTGATCTGATGATATGAACTCATCCATGAGACGTGATACAGTTACTGCAGTAATGCTGTTTTTATTATAAACCTTACTCGTATCTCTCTTTTTCTGTCTCCTAATTTGACTTATATTACGCTGAAACGCACGAATTGCTGACTACATGTAAGTGCTCTTGCCTGGGGTGGAACCCACGCCATGCAAGCTCTGACCAATGAGGCGACGGCGCCTAGCACTGCAGCGTCCGGCGTGTTTACCAATTGCGCTACCGAGACAACCCCAAAAAAGGTTGTTCAAATAGCGCTGATAAAGCCAGCTGACGCTGCAGTACACTTGATATTTAGGAGCTTAGTAGTTTGTATTTATTTGCGTTACTTGGATTATTTTTACTCTCTCAAATTATGGCAGCGACTTTCGTCTTTTTCCATTCATAACGGAGAAATAATCCTCAGAAATATTTATAAGTGCTCTTGCCTGAGGTCAAACCCACGCCGTGCAAGCTCTGACCAATGTGGCGACGGCACCTAGCACTGCAGCGTCCGGCGTCTTTACTAATTGCGCTACCGAGACAACCCCCAAAAAGGTTGTTCAAATAGCGCTGATAAAGCCAACTGACGCTGCAGTACGTTACAAATAATCCATGTATCGCATACGAATGCTGTCTTTACGTTTCGAATATTGACGTCGTCAGTGGCCGATGGCATAATTTTGGTTCCCTTTATTGTTTGGTAACGTCACTGAAAAACCAGGGAGCCAGGATAGTGATACGGATTCGGAAAATGCTCTTAGCGTGATACAGAAAGTTGTATTTTTGTGTCGGAAAGTTGCTAATAGGCATTGGTATTTTTTGTAGGTATATAATAGAATACTGGTTCCTTGCAGTAATAAACCTTTGAGAAAAAGGGAAATAACGATGATCGATGATTTATTGATAAGAAGCTTTGTATCATTAAATGTTGTTGTTTTTGTTCTTGTTGTTTTTCCTTGCATTTCTTTTTTTTTTTAAAAAAAGAAAAGTGAAGATAACCTGGAAATGCCACAATCATAATGCACCTCCTTCCCGAGGCACCAAAAGGAGGGATGACTAATGATAACAAAACAAACGCCTCATCTGAAACCTCTGACGCTAAAAACAAAGAAAACTGCAACAGTGGAACCGTCTTGGTCAGTAAAGACATAAAAATTCATCATTATTTGCACAACAGTTCATCAAGGCTTGTTTGGTTTATTTGTTAAATGTTTCCAGAAATAATATTCCCTTGTTTGACACCCAAGACCTCTGAAAACAAGTTTATTATGAGATCAGTACTTCCTTGGTTTTGTTGTTAATTTTTTTCAGAAACAGTGTTTCCGTCTTTGACACTTTAGAGCCCTGAAAACAAGTTTATTATGAAAGAATGTCTTCTAATCTTGCGGAACTGTAAATATTTTAGCATTTCCCGCTGTGTTTGTTTCAAGTACATTGTATTCATCATTTCTTAACTGTGTCTCCTGCAACTTTCTGCACTCATTAATGTACTCTATCTGGCAGAAAAAAAATGTTGTTACTCGTTAGATAAAACTAAAGAAGTTTGCGTACCATCACGAAAACATGCCTGTATAACTTTGACCCCCTTAAACCCCACTTTGATATAGTAAAATTGGGGTTTACAGTGGTATACATTATTTTCCTTATTTCTGCTCAAAAACATAGATTGTGGGTACTCGTTAGAACCGCCTCGTCTAACGAGTACCAACAATCTATGTTTTGAGCAGAAATATGAAAAAAATGTCAGAATATTTTATCTGAAAATTTTCATTTTTTTTTTTTTTTTGTGGTAATATTTTAATTGTGTTTGAATAGGCATGTTTTCGTAATGCACTTTTGTAGATTTTCCGCAGTTGTTTGCAAGGGAGGCAACTTATGAAACTTCCTGTTTGCTGAAAAGTGTCTCCTTCTAAGAAAAGGAAACATGCCCCCTACGGGGAGCAATGCTTTCTTTCCGGAATATATCCCTTTTTAAAAAGGAGAAAAAATAGACATTTGCCTTTCTTAACCCTTCTCTTGCTGAACACGACATGCCTTGTCTTAACAAACAATGAAGATCCAGATCAGTTGGCTTCAAAATGGAGTTCTGCTCATGTATACGCTAGAGGGCGTAAGCAGTGCAAACTTTATTACTGCTTATGAAGAGTCTCAATAAAACCGAGACTCCCATTTTCTAATTCGTAGTGTGTTCGTTGTTTCCAAAGGCAATCTTTTTTTTTATGTTTATTTCATTTCTCTCAAGGGTCATTCCTTTCAGAATCTATTCCTTCGGTCAGAATCTATCTGTCTTCAATACGGTTGCTTTTAAGTGTTGTGTGGTGGGCGTAAAACATTTCCTTGCACTTAATTTTAGTGTAGTTAAAATTTTCTCGCATGTTTGGGTCAGTGAGCCATTTGAATTTACAGTCGAACTTTTACGGCTCGAACGTCTTTGGGACCATAGAAATATGTTCTAGACATGGGCATCAAGCCACTAAGGGTTAAGCATAACGCCAGATCACGAGACAAGCAAGGCTAATATAGGGATGTCTTTTCGATCTTCTATAAAACAATGGTATGTTGAGTGTCGTCATTAGAACTGTCTCGATAAAGCTATTCCACTGAATACACTCAGCATACATTTTCATGATAAAACAAGAAAATTTCCCTAAAATATCCCTGAGTATATGTTTTCTTGAGGAATCGGACGAGTTCGAATCAGCCACGGTAAACGAGTCATACATCACGAAAACATGCCTTTATAATTTCGAACCCCTTAAACCTCACTTTTATATAGTAAAAAAGGTAAGAGAAAAGTCCAGGGAGTGCCACAATCACAAACCGCAGCCCTTCCCAGACCCCAAGAGGAAGAGGAAACCGAAAAATCTAAACAAGCACAAACCGAACAAACGTACGAAAAGCACTAAGATTAGCTCTCTCTTCCCCAAGCGAGGTAATCGCAATACTAAAAGGACTGAAAAACACAAGAACAAAATGACACACGGAAAGACATACAACGAATCGCCTCGTAGAATAAACCACAAAACAACGAAGAGTAAGACTAACACCGGGACCACCGCCTTAGAACGGTCGGTAGAGCAAACCACCGGGGGGGGGGGGGGGGAGGGGAGGGGTTTAAAGCACTTTTACCTGGGTCCCGATGCTACGCTTAATACAGAAATACATAAAAATTCGGTTCGTATAAAGGCTCCCAACTCAGTCAATGCATCAAAGCGGAAACATAAAAATCAAATTAATCACTATAATAAACAAAGACGAGTACTCATGGCTAATTCTACTGTATGCCAAAGTAAATGAAAACCAATAGTTGAACCACGGCGGGCCAAGCCAAAGACTGGGGTTCACAGGGGTATAAATTATTTTTCTTATTTCTGCTCAAAAACATAGATTGTGGTTACTCGTTAAAACCGCCTCACCGAGGCGGTTCTAACGAGGATCCGCAATCTATGTTTTGAGCAGATATATGAAAACAAACAGATTTTTTTATCTAAAAATTTTCAGTTTTTGGAGTGAAATTTTCTTTATATTTGAATAGGCGTGTTTTCGTAATGGGTGCCCGAGTCATTGAAGTTTTACTGCATTTGAAATTAGAATATCGATCAGTCAGGGGCAAGAAGGCGGGGTTAGTGTAACACGACCCAAGAACAGACATAATATAAACGAAATGTTCTTGTATTATATGTCTTTTTTGCTTCCAAAGGACCACTCTTTTCGGAACCTATTTATATATTTTCTCTCTTGTGTAATGGTATCCTCAAAAATACGATGATCATTTCTGGATGAGAATGCATTCGCAATTATGCCGAAATTGAACTAGCTAAACATCAAGAGAAAATATCATGAACGCCCAATGCATTACTGAAGGACCTCTATCATCCTGCTCTTAGCTTTCACTACCTTTTACCGAATATTTTGATACTCAATGTAAAAGAGTAACTCTGACCCTGATCAGGGTGCAAGCAGGCGTGAGCTCAGTATGAATTTGCAGTATCTGTATGCTACGAATCCCCTTTTCGTATGACCCATCCCACATGCCAATTACACGACATGGCGCTATGAATTGTTTTTTTCTATTTTTTGCAAAGAATGCGATCTACTCGAGCCGAATGAATTGATCAGAAACTTGCTGTGAAGCGAATTAGAGTGGACTTCAACTGCAGTCAGGGTACTTGTGCATGCCACGTACAGATGAAGATGACATTTTAAGTACACGCTCAAGTACTATACACTGAAAATGGGTCGGGCAGAGCATTTCCTACACAATTGCGGATGCCCCAGAGACGACTCATTTTAGGCTGCGCATCCGCGCAGTCTAATAAGATCATTACGAAAACATGCCTATTCAAATATAATGAAAATTTTATCACCAAAAAATGAAAATTTTCGGATAAAAAATTCTGATATTTTTCATATTTCTGCTCAAAACATAGATTTTGGGTACTCGTTAGAACCGCCGCGATGAGGCGGTTCTAACGAGTACCCACAATCTATGTTTTTGAGCAGAAATAAGAAAAATAATGTATACCCCTGTAAACCCCAGTTTTGCTATATAAAAGTGGGGTTTAAGGGGGTCAAAATTATATAGGCATGTTTTCGTGATGTTCTTCGCGGAGGCACTCTGTGGGTAGTCAAGGTTCCAGGGAATTCGGGCGGTCAGCGAAGACTCTTATCAGCCTGCGTGAAAGATTGCATATGCAGGGAATGCTGTGTCCTGGCTCAAATGATGTCACTAGTTTAACAAACTGGAAGGAAAAGCCTGTATGTCCTGTAGAAACAGCAGCCGCTCAGTTGGGGATGTCTCTGTCCGTTCAAGTAATAACTGGATAACGTACGATACATCGACGAATAGGGAAGACTCTGAAAAGATGCTTTTTTGTGCGGACTGATCTGTGCTTTGCTTTTTGGTGGTTTGCAACGTGTGTCGTTGTTTATTTACTCTTACTCCTGCTGCCATTTATAGGCTATGTTCTATGATTGTAGTTCTTCCTGAACGTCTTCTATACTGTTTCGCTGTTTGCACATCGCATATTAGCCTTTTATTTTATTGCAAGCGGTGAAATCATTGTATATCCGAAATGAATGAAAATGATATTATGACACAGTAAAAGAGTATTATTTTACACTAGTGAAAATAACAAGTCGATGTTATTTTACTGCTCGTTCCGGATTACTTCGGTTGTCTTCATTGTTTCCCTAACAGAAGCCGACCCCACTTCGATTTTTAGAACTCCTTTGACTTCTCTGTTTCTGAGCAAATCTCAAGTGTTGGTATGCATTTTCGTAAATAAAATGTTAGGAACATTTTGGTAACAAGACCATTTTCATTTGCCGAAACTGTTTGTTTTTGTCTCTCCAGCGCTTCACATGTTAATCTTTTTTAAATGGGTACACTTTTGAGGAAGGTAAAGTATAATCAATCTCTTTCCGTTTAGAGTAGATCTTTTTCAAATGGGTACACTTTCAAGGGAGGTAAAGTATGAACAATCTGGGGAGATGAAGTATGAGAAGTATGAGCAATCTCTTTCGTTTATAGTAGAGCTTTTTATCAAATGGGTACACTTTCAGAGGAGATGAAGTATGAGAAGTATGAGCAATCTCTTTCCGTTTATAGTAGAGATTTGTTTTTCAAATGGGTACACTTTCAGGGAAGATGAAGTATGAGCAATCTTTTTTTCCGTTTATAATAGAGCTGTTCTCAAATGGGTACACTTTCAGGGGAGATGAAGTATGAGAAATCTTTTTTTCCATTTAGGGCAGGGCTTTTTCAATTGGGTGCACTTTCAAGAGAGATGAAGTATGAGCAATCTCTTTCTGTTTTTAGTAGGTCCTTTTCGAATGGGTACATTTTGAGGGGAGGTATCGCATGAGCAAAACCTTTTCCGTCAAGAGTATTTTTTTTTTTTAAATGAGTACACTTTTAAGGGGAGGTAACGTATGAGCAATCTCTTTCTGTTTTGACTAGATCTTTTTCAGAAGGGACTTGGAGTGCAGGACAGCTGATGGGAAGTCACCAAGGTTGTCTACCTTGGAAAAAAATGGCAGACAAACTATAACTCATCTTAAGCCATAACAGTGGGAACTAAGAGTGCGATTCGGTAACTAAATTCTCCTGAAGAGCTAATGACCCTTAAAGCGCCTATCACAACTGCAACAGACGACGTTTTGAAATGTGATTTTTTTTTTCCTTATTTTTGAAAGAAAATAAGTCTTGACATTTCATGTGAATCGATTTACATAAAATGTCAAAACTTATTTACTCTGGAAAAGAAATAGAATGCCATTTGCTACAAATTTTGATTGGCACTTGAAAGGTTAAAATGAAGAATAATCAGATCTAATTCAAGACATAATAATGTTTAGTTTTACATAATTGAGCAATCATTGCCTTACAGCAAAACAGTCCATTTACTATAATTATGAGTGTTTGGGTACACAGAAAAAACACCTCTTTCTGAGAAAATACTAGTCCATTGTTGCAAATAGTCTTATTTCAGAAGACGAGCAGCGTGTGTAGCTTAACAGACTAATCAGAACTTCCCTGCCCAAATTATGAAATGTTAGAATTTGGGTTTGTTTTCTAACACGACTATGCAGTGGTAAACTTCACATTTTCCGAAAGGAAGCTAACGAAGTTAAGAGAAAGTTATATTACATGTAACTCTCAGAGCCTCAAAATGGATATTTGCGAACAGACTCAAATCACCAGGACACTAGTACTTCAAAGTATGAGCAATCAGGGGAGATGAAATATAAGAAGTATGAGCAATCTCTTTCCGTTTATAGTAGAGCTTTTTTTTAAATTGACTAAAAGCAAATTCTAAATCTTTATCATATACCAATGAAAAATACCACTGCCTACTAGCAACTTTCCGGCACAAAAAAAACAACAACAAAAAACAAAAAACATTCTGTATCACGCTATTAGCGATGACTAACCTAGGTTCCTGTTTTTGCAGTGACCTTACCAAACGTCATTTTGTCCGTTGGTACCAAAACTATGACATCGGCCACTGATGACGTCAATTTTCGAAATTCAGTAGTTCGCGCGTTTCGGCATAATATGAGTGAAATTATGAACAAAAATAAGTTATAAGGTATATAATAAGAACACCAAGACTGTAGTAACCTGATTCGGTGTAATGTATCACGTCTCATGGATGAGCTGATATTATTGCATAAAAAGCAGTGTCGCACGTTATTAACAGCCGTGCATTAACCGGCGAAAAGCCGTGTATTAACAAGGCAATTCACGCGCTGTTAATGCACGGCTACGCAACTTTCAATATGATCGTACCGGGGCCACAGATTTGCTGCCGTTACGAGATGTGTACTGCCCGGTCCTAGAACGAGCATAGTCCGTGGAAATTACATTCGCGAGACATCTGTGAAAAGGCGAAACAAAATAGTGCAAAAAATAACGCGAAATGTAGCAAATGTTTTCAGTTTTTATGCAATAATAGCGATCGAACATGGTTTTTCAATGCATTAGCATTCGCCAGGTCCCTTGAGAGGTGTTGAAAACCGCGGCCTTCGGCCTTGGTTTTCAACACCTCCCACGGGACCTGGCGAATGTTAATGCATGAAAAACCATGTTTGATCCCTATATTATCGGTTCACACGAGAAGCTTCGCGTCTCGTCTCGTGTGATCCGATGATGTCAGCTCACCCACTCGACGTGATACCGTCCGCCAGATCAAGTTACTACAGTAAGAATGTGTATGTATAAGATAAGATACTCTTACAGCGAATGGGTACAAGTGATAGAATTTCGCCAATTTTACAAGGGAGATAGTTTGGACTTCCTGTTAGCTTTCCCAGGCACCAAGCCTCTTCCGAAAATGGTTCTACTCTAAACGGAATAAATCTAACCTCCTTGAGAACAAATTCTTTCCTTTTAGAGTCTATCCTTTTTGCTACCCATCCTTTAAAATCTATCAGTTCCTCTTGTATATACAGGCGAACTTCAATGTTTCGAATATCATTAGGACCAAGGAAATTTCTTCTAGACATTGATAGTTCTAGCCAGTGACGGTAAATCATAGCGCAAGATCAGGAGGCAACTGGGATAATTTAGACATGTCGTTACGATCTTCTATAAGATAAGTGAGTGAATGAGTGCACACAATGTACGTTTCATGATAAAAAAAAAAATATTACCTCAAATATTCCTAAATGTTTGTTTTCTATAGCTATCGGAAGAATTTCCTAGGGACTCAAGAACAAGTTCGAATCAGCCACGGTAAACGAGCAATCGGTGTTCGAGTCATTGAGGTTTTGCGGTAAACAATTGATTTTATCTGGTATATTAAATATATCCGCGCATTCCAGGATTTAATTCTATCGGGCTGATCACAATAGATAATTTTATAAACAGTGTAATTCCAGGTTCAACATTGTTTGCCCTTCTACTATTGGTTTCTGATTGAAACCCCCTATTTGTTTCAATAAATTTGTTCAAATTCAGATATGGAAAAGTCATTTTAGAATGTCAGAGGTGAAAGGGTTAAAATGGCGGCTTTGAAGACAGTCTAATGAAGTACTAGAACTTTTCAGGAGTATCATGTATTATTAATGAATTTGCTTCGTAGATACCACTGTAAAAGCCAGTTTAATGCCAAACCAAACCGCGAATTTTTTAGGAAAATACAAGCCATGCACCCGTGCATTAACCTTTTCTGTAGCGGTAGCCCAGTGCTTGCATTAAATGATCCAAAGTGAAGTTACGGAGTCAGTGACTCCCAAAAATGGGAGTCAGAACCTCCACATTTCAAACATACACTGCCATTTGTAAAGGAGATGTTTGTTTAGTATTTAAATACAATTTTGCCCTGAAGAAGAAGAAGAAATTCACGTATTGATAAAAATTATGGCAAAGTATGAATTCTTACATTAATTGTACTTACAAATTAAAATGCAAGGAAGTCTGGGTCTTCCTGTTTCAGAATGTTAGTGCAGACACTGGACACCGTTTCTAGAGCACTATTAAATTGATACATACAAAATACGTTTGTATCACATAGAAAGTGAGGGTAAGGCTTGATCCGGTCAATTCCCAGCTAGCATTCTACGTATATCTACATCGGGCCGTCATCGGCCCGTCAGCTACCCTGACGGGCCGATGACGGCCCGATATAGATTTACGTAGAATGCTGACTGGGTTCTGGCACTCTCACGGATGTGTATGACCTTATAAAATGTCAAAGCTACCAAATGTTAATCAGCTCATCAGCCAGTTCGATACAACTGCCTACTTGTTCAAGAGATACTGTGGCCGAAAGCTTGTGCTGGTTGTAATTTGGCATTGCCTTTAAAATGTCAGTCAGCAAATCTTAATTAGCTCTAAGGGCAGTTTCAGCGATATATCCCTGCGAGTACATTCATTATACACCCACTGATATAAGCGGTTCTTGCTGACATTTAGCACTTTAAGTGGAATGCGTGCTCACTTTGAAAACATTTTAATGTCATCTAAACTAAGTATTGGAGGTGTCACTGTCATTCTACCGACTAAATACAGTCGAAACTTAAGTTAACGACATCTTTCAGAAATCATTTTTGCTTGGCGCTTAACACAGAAAAGGTAAATTTGCAAACTTTTGTCATGATTTAATTCAAAACTATTTGTCGTAACTTCTTATGCACAAAAAGTTTTATTTTTGTCATTGCTTTAAAAAAAATCAAATGTTTTCACTTTTTCCCATAGTAAAATGGATGCAAATTATGCGGAAATCTGTAGGATAGGTAACTTGAATGCAGATTTTCAACAAATTCCGCTTGATCATTTTATATATATATATATTTTTTTTTTTTTTTTTTTTTTTTTTTTTTTCACAAAATTGTTGTGGTTTCTTAGACAAAAAAAAAAAAAACAAAAAAAAAAAAAACACTTTACTACTAGGGTCCTGCAAAAAGTTTTGTCACTGGGTTATGATTACTTCAGAGCTACGTTTTATCAAACATATTTTTATTGCAAACCTTCAAAGTATTCCCCCTTTACTGAAACACATTTTTGTAACCTTTTTACCCAGTCGCGAAAAGCAGACAAATAGTCTTCCTTTGGTATCTGTTGGGAGACACTGATAAGTAGCGCTGTCAATTTCCAGAAAGCATTTTTAAGCCTTGGAAATGAAAAGAAGCCACAGGGACTCAGGTCAGGTGAATAAGGTGGATGGTTTAAAACTTTCACCTTTTCAGGAGCCAAAAAAGACTTGACAACCTCAAACTTATGAGAGGAGGCGTTGTCATGTAAAAGGTGGACTCCTGACCATCCTTTGCTTGGTCGTTTCTTATTGTAAAACTCTTTCACTTTCTTCAGTACAGAATTCTTGTAGAATCGGCCAGTGACTGTATGACCAGATGGACAAGGCACTAGAACGACTGGCCCACTTGAATTAAAGAAAATTACGTATAACATCTTTTTCGAACTTATGGCAATACATGGGCGTTTTTGGTCTATTCGCTTCCATTGCTTATCATCAGCCCTTCTTGTGGCTCAAACATGTGCACCCAGGTTTCATCACCTGTTAGCAAGTTAGAAATAACCCGACTATTACAGCTTTGTATGTTTTCAAACGTTCCCGGGCACATTTAAGGTGTTGTGTCTTTTGCTCCTCAGTGAGCAAATGAGGTACCCATCTAGCGCAAACCTTTCTCAGGTCCAAACGCTTTTTCAGAATTGTTTGCACACTGCCTTCTGATATGCCAGTACAACTGATGTCGAAAAGATAGTAGAAAGAAACATTTCATAGATCAAAGAGGAAGAGCAAACGAATCGTGGCAGACAGCACACATGCCACTTTCCAAAGATACTTTTTCGTCGTTTCCTTTGTGTTAGTATCCAAACAGATCAGCTCTTGTGCGTGATTTGTTTAGTAATAAGTAACAGTTTGTCGGTCAGTTGTAAGAAGATAAATCACTCGCGCTCAACGCTTGTGATTTGATCTACTTTACAGCTGACCTCCAAACAGTGATTTATGGCTTAGGTACCATGACCGCAACTACTTATTACTCAACAAATCACTGCTAGAGCTGATCTATTTCAAGACATGTTACTAAATGTAATCCCACTTAACAATAAATGCCCCAAACCAGAACACACAAAAAACTGACCTTTAGCGCTTAGCATTTTTGGTAAAATTTTCAGCAGATGACATACTGATTTATTTCTTATCTTTCCAGAAATCAGGTTTTGACATTTCATGCAAATTGTCTCCAATGGAGACAATTTGCATGAAATATCAAATCCAGTTTTCTGGAAAAAATCATCAATCTGCCATCTGCTGAATTAGCCCAGAGAATGGTAAAAGTTAAATATTGACTTTTTTTTTTTTTAATTTTGGTCCGATTTTCATGATATTTTCACCAAAATGTAGGGTTTGGTGTCTGGATTTGAAGAAAGGCAAAAAGCAGCTTTAAAAAAGACAGAGGGGCGGCAGAAATGGGCAAGACGGGCAGCCCGCCCCTCTGTACAGCGTTATATATACACACGTTAATATGTACATTTAATTTGTACCTCAAGACAGTATTGGCTAAATAAAAGCACCGCAAGCATAATACCCCGCCATAGCAATTATTTGTTTATGTATTAAAGTTATCGTTGCGAAAATGTTTGGAAAGAAAGTGACGGAGGGACAGTTAAAAATCCTAAACCAGATCTTGATAATATCAATGGACAGATAACAATCCTAAACCAGATCTTGATAATATCAATGAAATATAGCAAGTTTGGTTAAAAGGCCTTGTTATTTACTCATTTTATCATCCAGAAATGAAAATATGGGCGTGTCTCGGGCAGATAACTCCGTAAATATTTGACGAAATTTGCCCATTAGCCATTCCAAACCAGATCTCCTTAATGTCAATACATATAGCAAGTTTGGTTAAAATCCCTTGTTATTTACTAAAGTTATCGTCCGGAAACGAAAATATGGGCGTGTCTCGGGCAGATAGCTCCGTACAAATTTAACGAAATTTGCCCATTAGCAATCCCAAACCAGATCTCCTTAATGTCAATGCATATAGCAAGTTTAATGAAAATCCCTTGTTATTTACTCAAGTTATCATCCGGAAACGAAAATATGGGCGTGTCTCGGGGATATAACTCCGTAAAAATTTGACGAAATTTGCCCATTAGCAATCCCAAACCAGATCTCCTTAATGTCAATGCATATAGCAAGATTGGTGAAAATCCCTTGTTATTTACTCAAGTTATAGTCCGGAAACGAAAATATGGACGTGTCTCGGGGAGATAACTCCGTCAAAATTTGACGAAATTTGCCCATTAGCAATCTCAAACCAGATCTTTACAATATTAATGCACATACCAAGTTTGGTGAAAATCCATTGATGTTTACTCAAGTTATCATCCGGAAACGAAAAAACGGACGGACGGATGTACACTGACAACCAACGTGAAACCATAATACCCCGCCACTATTGTGTGGCGGGGTATAAAAAAAGTCATTAAGCACACGAGAACATTGAAGACAGAGAGCAGTTATGCTTAGCCTGCTTACAGAATGTAGACTGTAGAAATATGTAAAAGGAGCTGATTAATAGGGACAAATCTAACATGAATTGGGTCAGACATCCATTTGCATATGCCCGGAAACCCCAGTCAGCTATATGTTGTTTTCATTTGTTTAATGAAACCGAAACTAAACCTGTTCCAGTCAAAATCGTGAATCTCCCTAAGCATTATTCGAAACATGTTGAGTAGCAATAAGTTGTTTTTGTAAATGTGCTCTGCATGTTAACCATTGATAAGAGGACCGTTTTGAATATCTTAATTGCATCTTAATGTAGTTTGGTTCTACTCGACAGTGATAGTGTTAGATTGGCGAGAATGAAAGAGAGATAGAACTTTCAGAGGAAGCTGCAGAATACGAATGAACATAGTCGAAAGAAAACTCTCTCAAGATAGTCTTTGATAATGTGTCTCAGTCTTAAATATTGTCATTACGCAGCGGTTGTTTACTTTATTATTATACGGGCCGCGTCAAGAGTAAAACGTGCCTTCGAGCATGTGCAAAATACGCAGATTCAGATCATCCTGCGCATGCGCAAAGTCTCATCCGTGCATTTGCGCTCCATTGAAACAGTAGTATCAAATGTTAGCGTACAGGGAAGGCCCTGATCAGACTGTGCGGATGCGCAGGCTGATCAGGGCCTTCGCTGGCCGCATATGCCCAAAGACACGTTTTCGTATGGCGCGGCCCATAATGTCATTACGCACCAGTTACTTTGTTAATATATAACCTGATTGTATTGTTGCAACACATGAGTACAATATCACCCTACATAACGACAACAAGTATATAGTCAAACTTCAATGGCTTGAACAGCTTAAGGACCATGAAAATGTGTTCTAGATATTCGAGCCACTGAGGGTTAATCACAGCGCTAGATCAGAACTACCCATGTCTAGCATAATTTTTTATGGCCACTGAGGTTTTCGAGGCATTTAAGTTAGACTGTTCTTTCAATCAATCTTGGGCCAAGCGAGTTTCCGAGGAGAGGTCGTTAATATGTGTGGACTGACGGACTGCTAGACGTCAGATGACGGATAATTGCAATAATTCATTTTGTGAGCTAAACGTGCCACACATGAATTCAAACTGACAGCATTGTTTAACCCATTTACGTCGAGTGGACTCTTTTACACAATTCTTTGGATTCGTTTATTAGCAGTAGCAGGGCTTCTGGTTAGTTTTTATTATTACATAAAATAACTGTGTATTATAGAACTTCCTAAATTAATGCAAGCAGTGTAGATACTGGTCAGACTCCGCAGCGGTCGCCATACGCCACTTAATACCAACAACACTAAAGTAAAGTAAAAATCTAAAAGTCTGCCTTTGGAATCAAAGAACGCACCAAAGAACGAATGTCCGGAGACTCGGTTTTATTGTCTAGAAAGTTATGTAGTCTGATACACTGTTCCATTAGACATTCAGTTACATATATTGCTGTAGACTTGCACTTCTCAATAAAAGACTAGTCATGGTTCATTTTGTCTTTTTTTAATTATATATAGAAAAACTGGACAATTTATTTTATTCATGAAGATACCATATCAAGTTAAGCGAATTTCGGCCGAAAAAGTGCCTTCGACCATGTGCAGAATGTGCAGATTCGCATCATCCTTCACATGCACAGAGTCTCATCCGGGACAGAGTCTCATCTCTTCATTCTACACTCTATAGGAGCCATTGATTCTGCTAGCGGAGAGCGAAGGCCCTGATCAGACTGCGCGGATGCGCAGGCTGATCTGGACCTTCGCTGTCCGTATATGCCCGAAGACACATTTTTGCATGGCGCGGCCTACTTATTAAATCAAACTCGACAAGACTTATGACGTCATATTTGGAACGTAAATTTTCTCAAAACGTGAGAGATAACTAGCCTGTTTGTCTGTATCAATAATAAACAACAAAAACTATGAATATTTTAGGTATTCTCAAACTATATATTATAACATAAATGATGATAATTATGTATTTCAATCAGATTATTGCTAAATGAAGCACGTATTATCAATGGTGTATGCGATAAATCAGTCAATATGTACTGAGAAGAAACTTTATACTCAATTTGAAACTTGACTCGAGAAAAACTGAAAAGCGAAATTTCTGAGACTGCTCACTCCGAGACTGAGACTGTTGTCTTAGAGATACCAAAGAGCTAAACTACTCAACTTGTGTCAACGGTTAAGAAGTTCTATGTGAGGCATTATGACCGTTTCAGTTGCTGTTTCTGTATTTATATCTGACGTTTTTGCCACAGCCAAGCCATAAATAGACATTAATTCCCGTATTTTCCTTCATCTCTGTTCAGGCTGATAGTCATAATGGGCGAAGCATGCTTACCAAGTAATGCTTACTTTCCATGGACGTCTTACACCCCGTTTATTTTGGGTGCCTGTCTGTCTGTCTGAACATTCCTAATTTTGCCTTTGTGTCTATCGACTTTATGATTTTCCGAAATACGATTTTGGTATGTTAACCTCATACTCAACTCTATTTCTGAAATTTAAAGTATTTGATATTATGCTCAAAATGTTATTCCACTGGTTGAACGTACTTAACAAACGCTCACTTGTAAAAGTCATTTGTAACAGCGGTCTAAATTGTGGGGTTCAAGTCTTCTCTCACTTTTGTCTCAGTCTTCGTAAAGCGATAAAGGTCAGTGTCAGTGTCTGGTTTGAGCACCCCTTGCATCGATAACTGCTCATGGATCTCGTCAGATGTTGAACTGCCTGCATCGGTATTGACAACCACTTCTGAATTAGCACCCCTTTTAAATGGTACAAATTTTACGGTGCCCGCTATAGCACACACCTTCCAAGTTCCCAAAACTATTCAACAGGGCTGATGTCTTGGAGGGTCATGGTTACACACTAACGCCACTTTGAACTCAAGTGTATATGGGCAACGCCATCGAAAATGTGCCTTCGGGCATATGCTGACATCGAAGGTCCAGATCAGCCTGCGCGTCCGCGCATTCTGATCAGGGCAATCGCTGTTTGCTTACAAAATCATTGCAGGATGTATGAATGAAGAGAAAAGTCCTGGATAATACTTTTCGCATGCGCACGATGCTCTGAACCTGCGCATGTTGCTTATGTTGAAGGCACTTTTTCGCATGACGCGGCCCATTGTTTTCTCAGTATAGGTTTATACGTGTTGTCTTATTCTAACACTCCTGCTCGTGTTGTTCCTTATTTGTCTTTACATTTCTAGCCGTGCTTTATCTGAGGCATTCGCGCGCTGTCAACGGGAAACCAATCATAATACTGTTGCGAAAGTTGCGTCCCTGGTAACTATGGACGCTAGCTTACAATATTGGTCGAAACATTCATATACATAATAAATTACATTAGTAAGACAGAAAATGCTCTATGAACATTGTCGTTCTTTGACCTTTCCTTTACCTGAGGAGTTCCTCTACAGGTTGTACCATTCAATCACATTTGTTTTACTCATTGTTTCCATCATGTACATTTGATTTGTTGGCATTATCGGAAACAAAAGTGTCGGTTAACATTCTTATTTTGCTGTTTTATATCTTCCCTCCTCAGGTCCATCCGGGCATCCAAATTCATCCGATTTGCAATTCTTTCATGAACACAGGATACAAGTTTTTATGTTTTATATCGTTTTAATAGTTTACATCGTCAGCTGATTCGTATCAGTAGCCGCCATTTTGAATATTCGTCATCGAACCTTGTAACTACGTAACCGTATGACGTAGTGCTGAAGAGGTATTATCAACTACCAAATGGGGAAGTCAGGTATTAACAAAAATCTCAAAAATCAATAAAAATCTCATTTTTCAAAACTTTCGCTCAGTGAGGGGTGTTAGAAAAGAAATGAATTATTCCGAACCGTGCTCAAATGCCGCAGATAAAACACAGTTGAGTTTGGGTTGTACCTATTTGAACACTCGCTCGCTGCGCTCACTCGTGCTCAAATGGGTACAACCCAAACTCAACTGTGCTTTATCTTGGGCATTTGAGCACGGTTCGGAATAATTTATTTCTTAAATGTCGCATACGTTAAATGTTTAAAAGAACGAACATTAAAATTTAAATAAATTAAAAAAAAAAAAAAAAGAAGTCCGTGAGGAATACTTTAAGGGGACTTGATACACTTGGTAGATTTTCCGTCATTTTTTACAATGGAGATATAGTTTGTGACCTCCTGTTTGCTTACCTGTACACCAGGTGCTAGTGTAGAGCCTTTTTCAGAAGGGAGACAGAAACAATTTGAGACAGTAACCTCTTGCAAAAGTGTATTAATTTCGTATATTTCATAAAGCCAGTCGTTAAGAATTCTTTCAGTGAAGCAACTACTTTTGTAACCAGTACTTGCTTTTGTTTCAAAATTTGTACTGCTCAACGTTATTATAACCAAGCTTTCACAAAAGCATGGTCTAAGCGTTTTGCGAAAATGAATACTTGTTGTATTACGTGTCTCTGCTTTGCCTTTTTGAACATTCGGCGCACGCAATACTTCCATGATTCTTTCTACAGGAAACAAAGCGACTTCTTATATTACGTGTTCAATTGGTAGATATGATGTGTCATAAATCTATCATAATTCTATTAAGCTTATTAAAGCATTTAATACCTTTTTGTCGTCATTGTTTGCGTATATAGTATGATTTGATTATGTTCATAAGTCACATTACGGGCAATGGCATGAGACCTGCAAAATATCTTATTTTAAGTATTTACGAAAGTATGACCCGCAACGGCAGTAAACGTACTTTCGAACAAGATTGACAGCAAAATGCGAAGTTTCATGTTGATCCATCAAGTAGCCTCCACAAATATAATGATGTGGCTGGACCATGAAATATAAGTCACACTGACCTCTTAAGTTACACTAGTCTCTGTCACTATTCAGTCAGCTTTAATATTTATTGTGTGGTAGGCGTAGTCCAAGCTTTTTGTGAAAATTAATACATGTATAAATATAGTGTTTCCAAGGAAATGTTACAATCACGAACACCAATGCCCTATCAGTGCACTGAATCAGGTTAGAAAGACCCGAAATGACATCACAGAAACAGCACATCAACGAAAAAAGAACTAACAAACCAAAGAGGACTTGCAACGGAAATATTGTTTGGAATGGTCAACAGCAAAAATGTTGGGGTCATAAACCTAGTTTTACGAACTCTCAAGCTGATGGTTTTTCGAGAGCTCAATGTATCACTTTATTTAATCATTCTGTATTTTCAAATGTCGACAGAGTAGGAAAAGCGTGAAATGTATCTAGCGTACTCTAATTTCGATATCTTTCAGAAAGTCGTTTATCTTTTATTTTATTTTATTTTTATTTCTTTGGCGTGGCGCTTTCATCATCAGAAGTTAATTGCAAACTTCTGTCAAGATTCAATGCAACATGGTTTGTTTTAACTACATATGCAACAAAGTTTTCTTCTTTATATTGGTTTTAAATATCAAAGTATTTTCATATTTTTCAATATTATAAATGACCGCAAAAATTTTGATTACACAAAAATCGATAGAGTAAGTTGATTGGAGGCAGGATTTCAAAAAATTCCACTGTTAAAAGTTTCGGACATTTTCACAATACTATTGTAAAACAATAATTAAAAACAATCAAAGGAGAAATGCAACAAGTAATTTGTTATAAGATATCAATGAACCAGTTTACTGTAGAAAGTGCATAAGTCAGACCAAGTTTGAGTATAAAATTAATTTTAGGGTAAATATTAAGAATAAAGCACAAAACCAGAAACGACATATGGTTTCTGATTGGACATAGTTGCATTTAGAACAGAACTCCAAGCAAAAGACATCATTCCAGTGATGTCAAAAGCACATTACAGTAAAGTTTTTTTTTTTTTTTTTTTTTTTTTTTTTTGTTAATTGTTTTGTAGTGTTTCACTTTTTAATGTTTTTCTTTTAACAATTATTTACAATAATTCAAATAATTACCAAATGTCTAACGGTACATATTCAGAGCCGACTGATCTGTCTACACTGTTTACAAAGATATGGTATATCCGTGTTCAGTAGGACCAGGATTGAAAAGCGTGCATGTGTGCGAGTGGTTGGAGGTCGAGCGAATTGTGGGAGGAAGAAATTAACACTGCATATATGTTTTACAAATCAATGCATAGCAAAAACAAAGGTAATGATTCCCGGTTACCTATAATCGGCTTAATATAATAATACTGACGTCGATGCATTTCAAATCGGCGTATAAGGTATTTACTATCAGCATTTATGATATAATTAAGAAAGAAGATTATTTATGTATGCACTGTGGTTTTTGAAGAATTAATATAAATATAGTATCTAATATAATTAACAATAGATGAATACTTAAACCGTTCGATCAGGAAATACTAAAGCGCTCTAGATCATAAGTTTTTTTTTTTTTTGTTTTGTTTTGTTTTTTTGACGAAGTGCTATGACTACCACGGTGGGCTTAAGAATTGAAAAAAAAAAAAAAAAAAAAAAAAAAAAAGAAGAAGAAAAAAAAAAAAAAAAAAAAAAAGAATGCAAATGAATATATATAGTAGGCGTCGATCAGACCTACAAATTGTTTAATCTGTAAGCTTCTCGGCAGCATTGTATAAGTAAATTAAGCGATGAAAGAAATATTTAATTGTTTACTTTACTTTAAAGATGACTATAATAAAACATGATAAAGCGTAAGACGCAAAAGAAGTAAAGTCGAGCAAGCTATTTTCATTCATTTTTGGTAATAACTACTGGCTGGAAAGACATTCCACAGATTTATATTTCGGTATGTCTAAATGACGCAAAAAAGCTATCGTACGAAGAAATGCGTATATGGCGATGAAATATCACACCCGTATTCAGCGTTAGATGGAGTGGAATGTGACTTTGAAAAGGAAACTTTCAAAGTTTCGAGTATAAAGTGAACTTTGTTTTAAAGTTACTCTATGATTATAATGGAAAACTGCGAAGAAAATACTCAACATTCTTCACTGCTTATCTTCTGTTTTGAAAATGCTTCTTGTTTGTTGTTATATGCGTTTAAGAATGTTACGGTTCTTACTTGTTACGGTTCTTACTTGTTTGTGCGTCTCTGTTTTCATATATAGCGTTTGTGTCGTCATTGTTTGTTCCTCATCTCTCCTTTGTTTGCTGTCTCGGAAGGGTTGAGCTTCGCGATTGTGGCATTTCCTGGGTATCTTCACTTATTTAGGTGATAACTGCATTCAAATTTGTCATTTAAGGGTGGTAAATCGGAGGTTTTACGGTCTACAATTTCGTTTTACGGCGACGCGTCAGCCGATTTACCTCCCCAAATGACAAATTTGTTTGCAGTTATCCCCATTCTAATGCATCTATTCATTTTTTTCTGTTGAAAAAATGTACTTTCTGCACAAAGCGACAAATGCTGTGAGCTGCGTAAAATCAAAAATGCCAGCCAATGAGAAGCAACGTTACGTGATGACGTCGGATATCCGACAGTATATCGCAGATTCTAATGCACTCGCGTATGTAACGCGACGTCTGATTGGATAACGTCAAAAATTTGCGACGGTATATTCTGCGATATACTGTCGCAAATCCGACGTCATCACGTAACGTCGTTTCTCATTGGCTGGCATTTGGTTTTACGCAGCTCACAGCACGTCGTTTTGTGCAAATAGTACATTTTTTCAATAGAAAAAAATGAATAAATGCATTAGAATGGGGATAACTGCATCAAATTTGTCAGTTGAGGAGGTAAATCGCGGTTTTACGGTCGCAAATTACGTTTTACGGCTCCGCTGACGCGTCGCCGTAAAACGAAATTTCCGACCGTAAAACCGCCGATTTACCTCCCCAAATGCCAAATTTGAATGCAGTTATCCCCTAAATATACCGTCGCAAATTTTTGACGTTATCCAGTCGAACGTCGCGTTACATACGGAGTGCATTTGAAAGTGTTGTAGTTAAAAATTTTGAAATTTTTTTATAATGATAATTTGACGGACACGTAACCTTCGCTCAAAAAGTGACAATCAATCAGATTTTATATCAGATTAATGCATTTAATAAACCAAGAAACGTATGATTTGGATATTTGTTAGAATCAACTCAATGAAGCGATTCTAACAAATATCCAAATCATATGTTCTGTGAAGAAATACGAATAAAACAAACCCTTTCTTATATATCATTCTGCTGCGTTTAAGAATTCTTTACAGCAGGAAATTTATTTTTAATGCAACATTTTAGGAACAAATGCTGACATTATAACGAGGGATTGTTTTTTTACTCAGTGTTTTATTTATTATTTAAAAGCTGTATTAAAGATAAGTACATACATATACTTCTAATACAAAATAAGGTCAGCATAAGCAAAAAAAAAAAAAAAAAAAAAAAAAAAAAAAATGCAAACCTTGTGCCATTTTCGTTTTATTTCAAAACAGTAATACGCTTAACTAAATAGAATAGAACAGCAAAGCGGTTGCATGATCGTATGGGCGTGGCAGTATATAGGATCAAATTCCACCAGTCTGGTTGGGGAATAAATTACATTCTTTTCTGTTTTAACTACGCTTCATAACTGAAAGCATTAGCAACTAGCATAACACAGTGTCAAAGAGGACTAGTATTAGTTTGTTTGTTATTTTATCTAGGTATGGTCATCGTCTGTATTTGCACATAAGAAAAGTATAAAGTTACACAATGTTAATCAGTACGTTCTAGCGACTGTAAAATATTCTGTTTGCGAAATACATGTAAAGCCACTCCTGGACTAATGAATCTGTTGACAGATTGGAGAAATTTGACAGTTATTGACAGTGTCTACTACCACGCCCATACAATCATAGCTACTCCTGGACTGATGAATCTTTTGACAAACTGGAGAAAATTTACAGTTATTGACAGTGTCTTTACTCCCCCGCCCATATAATTATAGATGCAACTAGTTTACTACCTACATAAAGATCGAAGTGCCTGGAAGGTAAACTATCTTGAGAGGGATTGATACACGTTCAGAGAGGCACTATAAAATTGTAAGTCTCCCCTCTAAAAAAAGGTCTACACTAGAAGGAAAGAATTTGCTCTCCTTTTGGAGTAGACACCTTTTCTGAATGGGTCTGACATACAGAAAAGCAGAGAGGAACGGTTCAATAATTGATACTCGAGTGTAACGCAAAGAGACCAAGTTTAGTGGAAATTTGCCTCTAAAGGGCGCTTGATACAGTTAATAGATTTTATGCCACGAGAAGACAATCTTTGCTACTATCCAGTTAAACTTCTTACATACTAGTATCTTTCTGAAAAGGGGTCTCAAATGGGTTATTCTACTGTCTTACTCTTTGTTGCTTTGTGGTCTATCCTACGAGGCGATTTGTTTTAAGGCTTGCCTTGTGTTATTTTGTTCTTGTGTTTTTCAGTCCTTTTAGCATTGCGATTACCTCGCTTGGGGGAGAGAGAGCTTTCGTATGTTTGCTCGATTTGCGCTTGTTTGGTTTGTCTGTTTCCTCTTCCTCTTTGTGTCTGGGGTGGGCTGCGGCTTGTAGTTGTGATACTTTCTGGACTTTTCTCTTACGCTTTTTGTTTCTAACAGAAAATAATTAGCTCATAAAGGAAACATTTTTGTTCCTTATAAAGTAGACACTTTTTAGGAGGGAGGCGTCGCAATTCGACAAGAGCTACATTCTCTGGATGTGTATCGGTTGCCCTTAACTAGAAAAGTTATCTCGTAAATCAAAGTATTGGACTTGTGCTTCCCACAATCCCTAGGGTCATGTAGTCCGAATTAGCCCACATTTCACTCTACTTTTCTTATACACTGTAATAAACTGCAATATTTATTTCTGAATCTTAGGAAGAGTGTAATGAGGAATCGTGTATGATACACCGCAAATGATTGCCGTATTTAGACCCGCTATATAAGAAAAGCTATAATGTTGCTGTACGAGCAAGACCTGAAACAAATCTACGCAGCCACTCAGTCTGTTCAAGGACTTTACCATTTTGTTTTCTTTTAAGCGCTTTTCGATGCCAGCTGTTCTGTTGACAAAGAGAAAAGGGCAATCACATGAATGCAATATATATTCTGTGTCTTCATTCTTCTTTTATGTCAGCTTGCTCTGTTTTTACAATAAGCCTCTGTAGCCATATTAATCTCCTACAAGACGTAATAAACCTGTGGCAGGCAGGCATAATTGGAAGCGCTTCTACCTCGTTAGAACTGCAAATCACAACAATACGACAATCTGTTGGATTTCCGTCAATTAAAAACATTTTATGGGACAGTTAGTTGTGTAGTAAATAAACACTAAAATACCGAAATGGCGGTTCTGTGCTCAGTATTTTTTGACTTCAATAAATCACGTATGTAATTGGGAAGAAATGAAATGAAATAACAGCATAACTAGACACATTGCATAGTACATGTGCTTTTTGTTTTGATCAACACAATAAATAAGGATACAAAAGCTTCCCACGCGCAAACAGCAATGGACCAGTCAGGTATGAGCATCTGCGCCAGTAGAGATCTTCCATTTACTGTTAAATGATTGCTTAGTCTCATTCATTGAATTGGCAAACATTTAGCCACAACGTCATGTTCGTACATGTGCGCAGAGTGAAGATTCAGATCAGCCTGCGCATTCGCGCAGTCTGATCATAATCTTCACTGGGCGCATTTTGGATAGGTAAAGATGCAAACATTCTTCGTACGGACAACAGGCTGATTTGAGTCTTCGTTGGACGCACGTGTTAGAAGGTACGCTTTCTCATCTTGCGGCTCACACTAACTCCGAGCCAGGATGTCCATGTGGACATTCTAGTCTAGATCATCGCTGTTTTCATATGACATGCTGGGTTTCAACGGCGGACTTCAAAACTATAAGTGAAGATACCCAGGAAACGCCACGGTCATGGAGCACAGCCCTCCCGAGTCACCATAAAAAAGAACTTCAGGCGGAGCAATTAAGAGCAACACAAACGCCACATATGTGAAACCACGGACTCACAAAGAAGAACTTGGGGCAGGGTGGGTGGGGCTTAAACTAGTTTTATTCGCGCGAAACCTCACCCTTAATTCTGATGCAGCTCCAACATGCAAACGTATGTTCGGTCCGCAAAGGGGTACTTTACCTCACCTTTGAAACATCAGTGAAACACAACCTGCCCAGACACCGGGATAAGAAAGGATATCGGTGAAGGTACTAAGCCAAACAGCACATTTGCAGCAACCGGGCAATAGAGGAACGGTCAGACATATAACAAACACTTGGGAGTGGGGCCTTAACCGCATAATCCTTAATTCCGATGCATCTCCAAATAACCCATTTATGCCGAGTGGACTCTTCTACATTAACTCTTTGGACAGGTTCATTTCCTATATTAGGGGTGTCTGGTTAGTTATTATTATTGTCATGTTTTGTAGAAAGATCTGAACTTAATGCAAACAGTGTAGACCCTGATCAGACGCTGCGTTCTGCGGCTGATCTGGGTCTATATTGTTTACCAATGTCCCTTTTTAGAGGCGTTAGGCTTAAATGGGTTAAAAAGAGGCAGCGCACGACAAAACCTACAATAAGATTTGTGCGACTAGCGAAGACTCAGACCAACCTGCGCATCCGCGCTGATTGAATGTGCCTTCTGCAGTCTCCAGGCTATCCAAAGAGAGATAAACAAGAACCCTTGTCATACTGGGTGGATATACAGGCTGATCTGAGTATTTGCTGGCCACACAGGTCCTATGGTAGGTTTTGTCGTGCGCTGGCTCAAATGCGTTTTAGGTCCGCGTAAGTGTTCTCTCACTCATTAGTGAACACGCCAATATGAAGCCTGTGTAAAAGAAAGTCACGCCCCTAGCTTTGCTTTAAGCGGAATTCTACTTTCACATCCAACGTATGAGCTCATAGTAAAAGAAAACTACAAGAATCATGGCTAACCCGATCACAGATGGACATTGAACTTTAAATCTGACCTTCCCATCACGAAAACATGCCTATATAATTTTGCCCCCCTTAAACCCCACTTTTATATAGTAAAACTGGGGTTTACAGGGTATACATTATTTTTTCTTATTTCTGCTCAAAAACATAGATTGTGGGTACTTGGTCGAGGCGGTTCTAACGAGTATCCACAATATATGTTTTGAGCAGAAATATGAAAATTACCAGATATTTTTATCTGAAAATGTTCGATTTTTGGTGGTAATATATTCAGTATATTTGAATAGGCATGTTTTCGTAATGCTAGCCTTCCGACCAGCAGATTCACATATGAGCCAGCATTTCCTACAAGACTGCTTGTGCGCCCAGTGAAGACTTAGATCAGCCTGCGGATCCACATTTTCTAAGCAAAACCTCTTCCTTCCATTTAAAGAAAACTGAGATGTTTGGCTACCCATTGAGCGCAAAACAATGGCTCTGCTTGGCGTGCATGCGATCTTGTAGGAGCATATATAAATCAAATACTTGGCAATACAAGTGTGCGGAGCTCAGGAATTACAGATGATCAGAAATTCTGCTCTACGTATAATACTTTTCAAAGAAGTTTTTCGTTATGCTTATGTGAACTTTATAGTCCAAGTCTGCAATTAAGAGCACAGGTACTTGTTAGTAAAGTAACTGAGCTTGGAGCGAACTCTCTTACGGTCGATGTCGTTCACTGTTTAACCCTTTCAACCCTGAGTTTCTAAAACAGACTCTTCCATCTCTGCATTTGGGTACATCCCTTGCTGCCAAAAGGGTTATAGTTAATAAATGAGAACACAATGGCAAACAGTGTAGATCATCACGAAAACACGCCTATATAATTTTGACCCCCTTAAACCCCACTTTTATATAGTAAAACTGGGGTTTACAGGGGTATACATTATTTTTCTTATTTCTGCTCAAAAGCATAGATTGTGGGTACTCGTTAGAACCGCCTCGACAAGGCGGTTCTAACGAGTACCCACAATCTATGTTTTGTGCTGAAATTAGAAAAAATATCAGAGATTTTTATCTGATAAGTTTCATTTTTTGGATGTAAAATTTTCAGTACATTTGAATAGGCATGTTTTAGTAATGTTCTGATGGGACGGCTCATCATAAGCCGTTTCATCTTGATCAACACTAGTGTTCGCAAAATTTGTCTTTATATAAAATAAATGTGGAGCCACTCAGGTAAGGAGACAGTCACAGAGCACTGCATTGCAAAGGCACCGTACAAGAGTTTGGAATCCACAGTCGAACCTCAATAGCTCGAACACCGATGACCCGTTTACCATGGCTAATTCGAACTCATTTTTGACTCCCAACGAAATTCTTCCGATAGCTCCAGAAAAGGCGTTCTAACGAGTACCAACAATCTATGTTTTTGAGCAGAAATAAGACAAATAATGTATACCCCTGTAAACCCCAGTTTTACTATATAAAAGTGGGGGTTAGAGGGTCAAAACTATATAGGTATGTTTTCGTGATGGAGTACAGGTTTACATTGCGACAATTGGGAAAATCAAAGAAAATCGGCCATATCTCTATGTTTTTTTTTTTTGTTTTTTTTTGTTTGTTTTTTTTAACAAATTTGCTGATCTAATCTAATGACTGGATGATAATAAGTGTATTATACATCATATGGTTCTTCAAGCGTTTTGTTTAACCAAATTAAAAATTACTGCTTCTTTCTGTGATTTTCTCCATATAGTATGATATAAGCCTGTACTCCAGAATGGAGGAAAAAATTTCGAAGGGAGATAACTGCAAGATGTCCAAAAATTGGTCCGTAGGGATAACAATTTGTGTGTGTGTGTGTGTGTGTGTGTGTGTGTGTGTGTGTGTGTGTGTGTGTGTAAACTTTTTTTCCGTAAATGATTTCTCAGGTGAGTGTGCTCATTGCTTTCAAGGGTCTTTGCTTTTAGAATCTATTTAGTTATATGAAATTACTATACAAAACTGCACTTCATTGAAAACAGAACGAGCAAACGAAGATAGAACACAAAAAGAGGATCTGCAACAGATCTACAGCCTGGAAAAGATCAACAGCTAAATGTGTGTACTTCCGAGTTACCTACTATAAGGTTCATAACCGATATGAATGAATTTCATACATTTGGATTTCATACTAATGGTAAAACGGAATTACCATTCCGTATCTCCATTAGTATTATATCCAACATCAATATAATCATTCTTTTTTTCCCTAGGCAACTTTCCACATCTTCCATACGATTCTCCCCTCTGCTATTAGCTTTAAAATCATGCGGCCTCGGATCAAAATTACTCCTATAACAAATTCTCATACCATGTCAGTTAATATGTTTGGTGCTGGTAATTCTAATGAGGCGTAACAAAAAAGCTGTGTTTCCACTAAGCCGACCGACCATGTTTCACACACCCGACTCTGCTATTTTTTATCAGTAAAAATGCAAAATAAAAGAGTAAAGCACCGACCCTTAACAAAATACCTGCATTTTTCATAAAATCACAGGCACGAACCTGTTCTTTTCTGGAGAAAAAATAGAAAATGTAAATTTTCAGGCAAAAAAAAATCTGATATATTTCATATTTCCGCTCAAAGGCGGTTCTAACGAGCACCCATAATCTATGTTTTGAGAAGAAATAAGAAAAATAATGTATACCCCAATAAACCCCAGTTTTACCATATAAAAGTGGGGTTCAAGGGGGGTCAAAATTATATAGACGTGTTTTCGTGATGACATACATGTAGAAGGGTCTGCATATACAGTAAGGCTTCAGTGACTCGCCGATGGCTCGTTTACCATGCCTGATCCGAACTCACTTTTTAGTCCGTAGGAAATTCTTCCAATAGCCCAAGAAAACAAATATTTAGGGATATTTTAGGGGAATTTTATTTATTTTATCATGGAAATGCATGTTGTGTGTACTTATTAGAATTGTCTGATCAAGACGATTCTAATGAGTACACTCAACATACCATTACTATATAGAAGATCAAAAAGACATCCCTAAAATGTCCACTTACCTCCTGACCTGGCTCTATGATTAACCCTCAGTGGCTCGAACTACCCATGTTTAGAACAAATTTCCATAGTCCAAAAGTTGTTCTAACCATTGAAGTTCGAGTGTATTCTATGCCTTTTACATAGTTTGCTATTGGTGTATTGTAGTTTTGTCATTCGTAAATGCAAACGCATGGGTTCACGCTTACGGAGTAAACAGTTTTATTAAGCATAAAAATTCTGGGTTATTATGAAATCAGACTTTAACACAACATTTCGGACGACATTTTATGCCTTTGGTTTTATTATCGTTTTTGCTTTTTTTTTTTTATTTTTACAGAAAATAGACAAGGAGGTTAATAAATCACTATCATAGATTGCCCTTTAATGACGCAGGTCATCTGTTATACTCTGCGTGCTCATCACCCGCATGTTCAGAGGTACCGGCTAACATTAGAGCCAGATATTTTGTTGAATTCAGTTAGTCGACATATTCTTATTCTACGCTTTATAATACCTTATCACTGAAACTCATAAAACATAAGAGCGGACATTATATGTGTCGCATGTGTCGCATACGGAGGTAGCGAAGTATCAGTGGATGCCGAATACATAGCGATTTGCTTGCAGTTCTGTCATTCGTGGTTTTCATTTTTTATAGCGTGTGTTTTCTGGAGCTGCTATTTGCAGTTTTGTCACTCGTGTTTTGCATTTTTACAGTGTGTTTTCTGAAGCTGCTACCCAACAGGCACATGACGTTAAAACAACGTCGCCTCAAGGTCGATGCAACGTCATGACGTTGTATCGACGTTGAGCTAACACTGTATAAACGTTACATGCCCGCTGGGTATATGACGTTCTAAACATATAAATGAAGTTTACAAGAAAGGCTACCAGTTCGAAGCACAACCTTCCTGGGGCACCAGAAGAGGAAGAGGTTATGAACAAACAATGACAAGACACCTCGGCACAGTTACAATGACATATAAAGACGAACGGCAACAGACGAACCGCATTGAAATGGTCAGCCGAACAATTTATGTGAAAGGGGAAGAGCTTAACCCTTGCCATACTGAATAAATTAAGATGCCGCGCCCATTTCTAATTTTCAACCAATTAGATTACTCGATCCAGATTGTTGGTATAACTTCACATACTTAATGGCAAACAGTGCAGATCCAGATCAGCTGGCTTCTCCAGAAGCCAGCTGATCTGGATCTACACTGTTTGCAAAAGCAGGACATATCCGGGTTCAGCAGGGCTAGGCTTAAACTAGTGTTAAACGATCGCAACCTCCAACTCAGTTCCGAGCAGCATGTGTTTAGTCAGCGTAGGCTTGCTTGATAGTGAGGGGAGGGGCGTGTCGGCACTGATGATGTGACATTTTTATTACGTGTTCCATCTCGTATACATCGTACAATTCTTACTCTTAAGAGTAGATCACTTTTCAGAAGGGTGCAAGAAAGCGAATTGGAAATCACAAACTTTCTGCCTTGTAGAAAATGGCAGAAAAACTTATAAGTGTACACAGTCCCCTTACGGTGAACAGATATCACTGACAGAGTCAAGCTTTGCAGACTAGTAGTTACCTCCTTCCTAGTATTAAAAACTCTCAGAAATGAGGGCTCGGGAAAGATTATTTCGCAAAAGAAAAATCATTCCTTTAAGAGTAGCTCCAGAGGGAAGCAAGGCGAATATTTCCATGTAAGAGTCATTTCCCTTTGATGGGTATTCGTTTCTTCTTAATTGTAGTTGTTTATGTGACGTAGTTAGCATGATAATATAAAACGATCGTGGTTCAGTAATTAGTTTAATTATGTATCATTTCGATGTTATTTGTGTCAGGAATAATTATTCTTGTAAGAGCAAATGCCCGCAAGATCATAGCTATGCAACCATATAGTCTGCTTCAAGCACTCTTTGTTTGCTTTTAAATACCTGTTAAAGTTCAAATTTCCTAATATGAAATATTAGGAACTAAACGCTTCTGTTAATGCCTTGCAATACACTAACAACAAAATTCTTCCTACGTCAAAATACACCGTGTGATAACACTCTTTTTTTTTTTTTTTTTTTTAAATATGCCTGGCATTTAATTTTGGATCCTTTCACCCCGAATATGGACTTGTGGCAGGACTTGTGGGAGTGGTGCTTGAAACCTTACTCACCCGTGCAAATAGACATAAGCTCCGATCCCCGTGAAGCGAATTGATGTGTCAATTATCGTTATGAATTATCAGGAATTTAACAACAGTATATTCATATACTAAGACTGATTGTTACTTCTGATTATGTCAATAAGATACTCTTAGTTTACCTTATTTATTGTAGTTGGGATACAGATCTAAATAAGTCAGTCGACTTTCTCCATATATATATGCTATGTTCTGTTTTGTATTTTCTGTAAAGAATTATACAAATAAAATACTGTTTAAACTAAAGTTTAAATTTGGTTCTTTCGACCGAGAAAGTTTTTTCTTTAAATGCCTTGTTTTTATATTCTGCAATTAGTATTTATCATTTCATTGCGGAGGTTTAAAAACAGTGAACCGGTAACACAAATATAAATAAAGGTGTCCAGGAAATGCTACAATCCCGAAACACAGCCCTCATGAGGCACCAAAAGAAGGAGAGATGATGAAACATTTAGGACAGAACAAGCGCCACATACAATCGACTCTCGTTATCTCGAATTCCAAGGGACTTTCTGAAATACTTCGAGATATCCGTACTTCGACATATCAGATTTGCAGAATAGAGGAAAAACTAATTCGATTAACCACATTTAACAAATATATGTGTAATTGGACTCTTGAAGTTAGAGATGTATTGAAAATATTGTGGAAAAGAGGAGAAATTGCTCCTGAGGAGCAATGTCTCCTATTTCCCACAATACTTTTTACATATTGTTAGATTTTCATGTTTAGGCAGGGGCCAGATTTTTACTTCGAAAGAAGCGGTTATTCGAGATATGCGAGTTCGAGATAGCGAGAGTCAACTGTATTAAACTACAGACTCTTAAGGAAGAACTGCAACATAGGAACCGCCGGGGGAACCGCCTTGAAACGGTCAGTAGGAAAACTTCTGGGCGGGGGCTTAAACCAGTTTTAATCGCGCGAAACCTCACCCTTAATGCCAATTTTCATTGATCTGAGCAACGTCGAAGTCAAAATAATTTTCTGTGGTCATTTAATAGCTAAAGTGCCCCTCAAATGGATATTGTATTTACCATTGAGGCTGAGGTAAAAACTGAAAATCTGAAAACGGCTCTAAGTCATGAACCTTATGGGTGTTAGCCCCGCTGCCGCATTGTATGCGAATCGGATTTGTAGTCTGACAAATCGGGAGTGGGCGCCGGGTAGTAGTTAAAGGCCATGGTCCAGCCATAGGCTATATTTTCGTACAGATTTGGTCAACATAGAATTAGTCCTTAATGTGTCCTGAAGCAAGTAAACATAATTGGGAACTGCAAGAAATAAATGAACTCTTCCAAATGGGAAACCCTTACGACTTTCAGCACTTTTGCACAGATAGTATCATTATCTGCCAGAAATAGGAAGGGGTATGAAACCCACAGCCGGAACCCCGAGACCGAAACAAAAATTTCCATCCTGGACAACAAGACTAATATGTTTTTAACTTTGTTCATTTTGAGTTTACGAGGGGCGTTCATTTAATGTTTTCATTGGGGTTCTACAGGGCGCGTTATTAATCCCATTCACATTTCCTTTGTTTGTGTTGAGGTTTTACGGCCCAGTCAACCCAATGGGGTCATGTCGTGCGCGGCCAGTTTACCTAACCACACGTTTACTGGGCAGGCTTAGTCCTCTAAGCGGTTAACCAGTATTGTGCACATTCTTTCGCCAGAAACTGACAACTGCCCTTCTTGAATCATCGGAAGGGAGAGAATGACCGTAGAAAATATTTCATGATCAATCTCCACGAAAGAATGTTTCACATTTCGTTTACTTCAACCCTTCGAAGTATTCTCTCTTGACGGAAACACACTTTTCAAATCTCGAAATACATTCTGTAAAGGCAGAGAAGTAGGCCTTTTTAGGTATACCCTGAAGACACTGGTAAATTGCACTACCAAGTGCACTTCGGGATTCATAACGACGACCAGAAAGGGTTTTCTTTAATAAAAGAAACAGGAAAAAGTCGCAGGGACTAAGGTCTGGCGAATAAGGTGTATGAGAGAGCTGAACTACTTTTTTCTCTTTCAAGAAATCTTGGACAAGAACACACTTTTGAGCAGTTGCGTTATCATTGATAAGACACAGACCTCTTAAACCGGTTGCAGGTCTACGTTTTTCATAGTGTGCCTTTACTTTTGAGTGTATATGACTGAACCAACTTGAACTTTCAATAACTTTGAAAGACTGAACGAAATTCCATCCTATTATAGAAAATAGCACCCCACGTAAAATCACCACAGTTTCCACAGCCACGCGGTATGGTGGACCGTTAGTGACACATGATATATCAAATAAATAGTATCCAAGAGAAAAGGAATTTAGATCGGAATTGTAATTATTTTTAAACACAGATTTATCGTTTCAAGGGGTATGAAGCAACAGACCAAACTTTTTTTCTGTTTTTGTTTAAAGTTGTTTCTATAATCTTCGATAAATAATCAATTTCTTTGTTAAACAGATCTTTCAAATATAGCAATAAATTCGAGAATAAATTACATATGGCTAACTGAAGCAATAACAGAAACTTTAAAGTGTTGAATTTGACGATTTTCGTCAAATTTATTATTTGACGATTTTCGTCGAATTTCGTCATATTTATTATGTTTCTAAAAATAGAACATGTAGAAAATTGGATAATAACGAGAGTGTCCATAATCTATAGGTAAATACTCACACAGCCAGTGCATACACTTGGCACATGCCCAAACATTGTATATACATGTAACACAATTAGCATAATTTCCATTTGTATGCACAGGCTGTAAGAGTACTAGTATTTACTTGTCGGTACATTTCTGTAGATTATGGACATTGTATTATCCGATTTTCTACGTGTTCTGTTTTTAGAAACACGATAGATATATGAAAATCGTCAAATCAACACAAACGTTTCTGTTATAACTTCATTTACGACAAACGGGATGACTTCAATTTTCCATTGTTAACTTTTCATTCCTGAGCAGTAATAATCCCTTCTACACCAGCATACGGCGTTTACTTATCACAGTTAATCCGTTATGCAAGAGCCTGTTCAAATTATCAGGACTTCATAGAATGTGGGAAAGTTCTCACTACAAAGTTGTTGAGACAGGGGTATCAAAAAACCAAACTGGTAGCAACACTTAAGAAGTTCTATGGGAGATATCATGATCTGGCCAATCCCTACAAAGTGGCAGTTTCCAGAATTGTTTCTGAGGTTTTGGCCAATGACGAGCCATAAGTAGACTTCCAAAATCCCGGTCATACGCATCTACGTACCGTTCCTTCGTTCAAGCCTATAGGCATGTTGGACAAAGCTTGCTTACCAAGTAATGATTACTATGCGCGGACGCCTGATTACACCCTTTATTCTGGGTCCATGTCTGTTGGTCTGAACATTCTGGTTCGTCATTCGTTTAAGGGTTTATGGGTTTGGATTATGGCTTAGGTACCATGACCACAACTTCTTAGCCAATTATAATTTGTTTCTACATTTGAAAGATCTGGCGTTGCCCCTATGTGACTCTGTTGCCTGGCTCTTTAAACATTTTTTTTTTTTTTTTTTTAGCGTGGGCGGGACAACGGCTTTGTCCATTGGCCAAAACTTTCAGACCACTACCATAAATGAATACAACGAACGTGGCTGATAAAGTATTTTTTATAAACAATTTCAAACATGACCTGCAGCGAGCAGACAATATTAACTATGCAGCGCGAATCTGAAGAAGGCGGGATTGCAGTAACCTAGATTTTTGACAATCGCTTAGCTCCGCCCTCTTCTGTGTAACGGTTGGGTTTACCGGTACTGGATGGTAACGCTAAATATGGATTGCGGTTACTTTTACGTGCCGTGTCTTGAGACGCAAATTCCTGTGCGGCGTGTCAGTGTGATTTGACGTATTTTCCCTTTAATGAACCGACGGCAGCTGTCCTATTGCTAAACTGCTGGTTGCGTGATTGTAAGCACCAGAAATGACTTAGTTCAAAAGTCAAAAAAGTGACAAAAAGTTTAAGTGACGATAATGCAAAAACACGGGCACATCTCCAGACCACGACAGAAGGACCTGCAAATTTTCAAATTGATGGGTATAAAATTAAACTGTAGGAGGAGTTGCATACACAAGGTACCTACGGTAATGCACTTTAAAAGTATTATAGCCCCAAAATGGCTAAATTAAAGTCGAAAAAATGACGAAAATGAAACTGACGATAATGCCAAAACTACATGCACATTTACAGACCATGACAAAAGAGCCTGCAGTGTTTCAAACTGATCGGTATAAAACGTATGAGAAGTTGTGCCCAAAAGGTACCCATCATCTGTCTTCAAATGCCTCGGTAAAAAAAGGGTATAACTCCGCAAGGAGAACCAAGATGGAACAAAACAATACGGGTCCCCTATTTTTCATTCGGATGCTATATATGAAAATTCAGGATCCTAGTTCTAACCAGTCCTGACTGGATGCAAAACGTAATAGATAGTTGGACAGAAATGGCTAAGTTCAAAATTCGAAAAAAAAGTGATAAAAATTTAAGTGACGATAATGCCAAAACCACATGCATATCTAGAGATCATGACAAAAGAGGCCTACAAAGTTTCAAATTGATGGGTATAAAACCGCCCTCTTAAACACATACGCCGGTCGAAAGGTCGTAACGCATCATAAACGGGATTTTTCGACGGAATTACACAGGAAAGGACCAATAAAAGTAAGAAAACACATTCGTTTTTTTAAATATATAAGAATGTTACCATAGTTTGTTGAGTGTTTCTCAAACATTCAAACAGAAGTTGAGAAATATGTTCGGCTATTATATGCGTTTCCATGACGGTTCGTACATTTCAAACTATGTCAAAATAATGAAAGTGTGCGGTATTTTTCGAGCATTATTACTCTTTATTTGATCATTTAATCGAATTTAAAGAAAGTATATCGTGTAAACCGAAACTTATAATAACACCGGATAAAATGGTACTGTTTTGCTTTTTGTGTATGTCCAAAAATGCTAAAAGAAAGAAAAATTTGCTCATTCTGAAGGCTAATAATGGTACATATATTGATCTACGTCTTGTTGCATAATATGCATGCTTTTACTTATGCATAAGTAGTTGCGGTCATGGTACCTAAGCCATCATCCAAACTCATAAATCCGTAAACTGATGACGAATCAGAATGTTCAGACCAACAGACATGGACCCCAGAATAAAGGGTGTAATCATTACTTGGTAATCAAGCTTCGCCCACCATGTCCATAGGCCTGAACGAAGGAAATATCGGTAGAAGCATATGTCCGGGATTTGGGAAGTCTACATATGGCGCGTCATTGGCAAAAACATCAGAAACAATTCTGGAAACTGCCACATTGTAGGGATTGACCAGATCATGATGTCTCCCATAGAACTTCATGTGTTGCTACCAGTTTGGTTTTTTGATACCCCTGGCGCAACAACTTTGTAGTGAGCACTTTCCCACGCTCCATGAAGTCCTGATAATTTGAATAGGGTCTGGCATAACGGATTAACTGCGATACGTAAACGCCGTATGCTGGTGCAGAAGGGATGTTACTGCTCAGGAATGGAAAGTTAACAGTGGGAAAATTGAAGTCATCCCGTTTGTCGTAAAGCCTAGTAGTAAGCTTTCCATTGTCAATGTAGAGATAACAATCCAAGTTTGAGGAGGAGGCTGCAGTCTCCGTTGTTTCCTTTATTTCAAGTTCACTTGGATAGATGAATTCCAAATACTCTGCTAATTTTGTGTTTTTCAGAGACAATACATCATCTATATATCTGTAGGTATAATTGAATTGTTGTGCGAGGTGTTTCTTGTTTGCTTGGAGGAGACTTTGTACAAACTCCGCCTCATACGAGTATAAAAACAAGTCGGCAAGTAACGGTGCACAGTTAGTACCCATCGGTATGCCGACTGTTTGCTGAAATGTCCGTCCGCCGAAGTCCACAAAAATATTGTCGATTAGATATTCCAGCATCTTTATGACATCTGCATCTGACTATTTTTGTGGCGCATCAGAGTGATCCCGAACAAAGTATGTGTCTTTGTAGCCAATGACAACATACTGAAATCGACGGTTACCATCTTTGTGGAAGAAACACTGGTCGATAATGTCCTTTAATTTAGATTTCAATTTATCATGGGGAATAGTGGTGTAAAGAGTAGAGAACTCGAAAGATTTTATACTTATACTGTTGACGGAATGAAGAGATTGTACTTTTAGGTTTTCTAAAAGTTCTTTGGAGTTTTTCAGGATCCACATCTGATTAACACCACTTCTGGCATATGCAGTGTCACAATACTTCTAAAGGCCTTCTTCAACTGCGGTTAGGATTCGTGTTACTGAGAAATTGAGAAAGAGGCTTGATTAAGCACTTAGCTGAACCCGCAATATATCTCTGCTTGTACGGATTCTTGTGAAGCTTAGGAATCCAGTACAGTTTGGGAAGGTCAATATCTTCCTCTTGGAGGGAAATTCCGAATGTCAGCAGCACCGAATGGCGGTTTTGTAGAATTTCGTCCTTGGACATAGCAGTAAGATTATACTAGATTATGTAGGGTTTGCAGTCATGGTACTCATACCAAGCTCTTCCATTTAGCAGTTTATATAGTGTGTTTTGCAAACAAACACAATGTTGTTAGATGCCTTGTCGGCTGGAACAACGAAAAACTTCTCATGGATTTCAGCTAACTCAGCAGCAACACCTGGATCATCAAACACCGATTCATGTCGGTGAGACATGGTTCTGCTGAGTACTTGGACACGTCTGTTTACCAAGGACATTACCGATACCAAGAAAGTAGCAACTTTGAGAATACCAGAGTGAAAAGTTGGTAACAAAACTTCTGACATGCGAACTGAAGATTCTCGTGTCAGTTCGTGTTAAGATGAAAGTTTATTCTGCGAATGGATACATACGAGCACCGGCTGCGAATTTATTTAACGGATACTGTTCCTCAAAGGCTCCATACTCCTCAAAAAAAAATGATATATATTTTTTATCCAAGAAAGGTTTAATAAATTGAGATGTGGTATCAATACGATCATAAAATGTGGCATCTGACAGCCTCTAAAATTTCAGTTAGTCTCGTGTATTTTAACTGGGTCAAAAAAGAAATGATTTTTTTAATCGTATTTCTGAATTAATATTGTCAACTTAAGTTCAGAGATACGGTAAAAATCATTTCAGTTTTGATCCAGTTCAAGAACAAGAGACTAACTGAAATTTTCAGGCTCTCAGGTGCCACATTTTATGTACATTTCAACTGTCCATATATAGGTTGTGGGTACTCGTCAGAATCGCCTAATGAGGGACTCTAACGAGTCCCCACAATGTATATTTGGAGGAAAAATACGGCACACATAAAAATGTCGTTGCAAGAAAGGGTGAGAGAAAAGTCCAGGGAGTGCCACAATCACAAATCGCAGCCCTTCCCAGACATCAAGAGGAAGAGGAAACAGACAAAACCAAACAAGCGCAAATCGAACAAACGTACGAAAAGCACTAAGATTAGCTCTCTCCTCCCCAAACGATGTAATCGCAATGCTAAAAGGACTGAAAACACAAGAACAAAATAACACAAGGTAAGACATAAAACAAATCGCCTCGTAGAATAAACCACAAAGCAACAAAGAGTAAGGCTAACACCGGTACCACCACCTTAGAACGGTCAGTAGAGTAAACCACCGGGGAGGGGGGTGGGGGGGGGGTGGGGGTGTTAAAGCACTTTTACAGCTAGCCAACTTCACCCTGGGTCCCCGATGCTACTTTTCATACAGAAATACATAAAAATTTGGTTTGCATAAAGGCTCCCAACTCAGTCAATGCATCAAAGCGAAAACATAAAAATCAAATTAATCACTATAATAAACAAAGACGAGTACTCATGGCTAATTCTACTGTATGCCAGAGCAAATGAAAACCAATAGTTGAACCACGGCGGGCAAAGCCAAAGACATATCGTCAAGCCCCAGCCCACTGGTTATTTTACGAAGAGGCCGTCATTGAGTCTGAGGCCCGAATCGCCGTCGTGAAATTAAAGAGTGAAGCATTGCCGTCAACAATGTTTGGGTTGACAACTAGGCATGCAGTCTGCCGCATAACATCCAGGCTAAAAACACTATTACATGGGCATGTTAATAAGACGTAAAGGTTTACTTAATTACACTTTTTCTTATGAGCAAGATAATGACTTCCTGTCCGCAAACTGCTCATAGCACCTTAAAGACTGGTGTCTCTCACCTTCATTTTTATATTTAATATGTTCTTTTAGATACTTTAGCTCAAGAAATTTGTTACCACACATCTCACATCGACGGTTTCTCCTTCGATCGCTTTGCAACACTTCTGTTTATGTTCCTTCAGTCGTTTAAAGGTTTTAGACACTTTTCACATTTTTTTTTTTTTTTGCCCTCACCATGACTGCGGACATGTCTTTTTTAGGCTCTGTTTTGTTGAGATTTTTTTTTATGCTTTTTTTTCTGCAGACAATACTCTCGTATTTTGTGTTCAAATGAATGATAAATCTGATGGTTACAGAGTGAGGACTTAGTCTTGAATCGAAGTCCACAACCATCACATATTAATCGGAACGTTTGCATATGCGTCAGTTGGTGAGGCTTGAGCTTATCTTTTCCAATAGCACAAAGATCACATTGATGAGGCATCTAGCTAAAAGCTTGGACCCAATATACACTGGACTAGTAACTATGGTACAGTTATTGTATTCATTGGAAATATGTTGTCGTGGCTGAGTTTTCATAATTTTGTATAATGAAGTTTAAATGCTCGTATTTCAATTATTTCTTCAAATATCTGAGATTTGTTTTCAAAAAAGCAATAGTTCAATATATTACTTCTAAGACCGCAGCATTATATTTAAGGAAAATTAAACACTTTTTGTAAACATCAACAAGAAAATTAGGTACCCGTTTTAGCTATTTTTTGGCACTTTTTGCAGAAAATCATCAGAAATTCACACAAAATGATGGTATAACTTCAATTTTACTAAATGTGACTAAACATTCTTAACCAAATCTTTTAAAAACAATTTATTGCAACTTCAGTTATTATCCAAAATCATTTTTTAATGACCATAGTGCTGTAAAATAGCGCTAAAATCAAGCCAAGACAACATATTTTGGCAGTTCCGTTAGTGACAAGTCCGGGTATTATTAGGTCCGAGCTAAAAGTAAATAAAAAAAAAAAAAAAAAAAAAAAAAAAAAAAAACAAACTATCAGTTCAGCAGAAAATTCTAAACCCGGTTCTTACAATACCCCCAAAATTTTGACAGACCCAAAAAAAATAGTCAGTTTTGAAAGTCACCCCCAAAAAATACCTGCAAATTATTGGCCAATACACGACAAATAGCAGCTTTTTCCCCAAACCTCACAAAAAAGTAAAATTCAAATTTCTAAACCCAAAAAGAGTCATAGCCTATGTAGCAGGCAAAATTTGGAGGACCCCTACCCCCTCAACCCCACCCCAACCCCTGGGCATGGGAACCCCTGCACTAAAGTTTTATATAAAACTGAACAGGTAGTTTCTTCAAATTCTGCAGCGATTCGGGTAGGATTTAAAAAAAAAAGATTACGAATCTCGCGAAATGGACGAAGAAAAGGAGCAGCTCATTTTGAAACTCCATCAAATTGGAGGCGTCAAGTTTGGCGATTTTAAATTGAAAAGTGGGATTCAGTCTCCTGCATATTTTGATTTGCGTGTTGTGGTTTCATATCCCGATATTATGGTACATTATCTTGGTTGTCATAAGTTTTCGCGGCAACCGCTATGTTCGAGCTACAGGTTTCACCGCGACTTTTTTCGTACCTGCCAAACTGAAACCCTTTCACCTGTCGCTTTTATAAATTATAGAATTTCTTAATAATAACTATAACTAATTTTATAAATTATAACTAATAAAATAATGGTAATCTTATTCTTTCCAAATACAGGACTACCTTGGCTAATTACAATCAGTACTCCTTTTTCCCATAGGCTTTTGTACAATGGAATACACGGGTCACTCTTATCACCGCAGGACACCTTTATTTTCTATATAACTGATACATTTTGACTTGAAAAAATGTGTAAAAGTGTATTCTATATCTTTTATAGTACTTTGAATAGACATTGCTGAAAAATAGTTGGTCAGTATGATACGGTTTTGCCTCAGTATGAATATCAATGAATATCACAGTGTTAAACATTGGAAATTGTTTCTATGGTTTGTTGTTACAAAATTATTTTCATTTAATATTATATGCGACCGGTCAGGTTAGCCCAAGGATAAAGTATTATCTAATGATAAAAATTTTATCCTTAGTTTCCCGCTGGCACCACGCAAGTGTAATTGCATAGCAGCAAATGCCTGCAGTTCAATTTGCGACTCGTGGCAGGATTTCATGTTCAATCTAGATTAATAGTTATATACTTTTAATATGATTTAAATAGAAAAATAACTAAAACGACCATCTTTGCAGAATAAACAATATCATCATCAACTTTGTGGTGACATCTATCAACAGCATGTGTCAGTTTGTTTGTTGGTGTTAATTGGATTAGGCGGTATATCATTAAGTAATCAGCAAACAAGCTTGTGGGTGTTCTCATAGTAAGTAATTACAGAAAATTGACATATTAAAGAGTTTTAAGATAATTATACTTGTAACATTTGATATCAAATTAGAAAAAAAAGGACGGATGGATGGATGGACAGGCGCACGGATGAACACAAGAGCGGTTGGACTTTTTACCATAGTTCAGCAAGTTTAACAAATGAGCATGTTGAAACTTGTAATAAGGAACTTTACATTAAATCCAGAATAAATAAGTTCCATAATGAGCCGCTTTTGTGTTTTCATATTATACCTCTTTACGCGTGTATGCATATTACTAATAGGTATCTGTGCTAAATATGTCCTGCGGTGTCCATTACATGTAGAGAGCGACCTTCGATGTGTACTTCAAAGACATAAGGTATCTTTGGCCAATATAAAAGGCTGGAATACAAGTAATATTTGTTTATTATTTTTATGCATTGAAAGGCATTTTTATTTCATCTGGTGGGTATTTTATAGTGAATAAACATGTCCTGCGGTGTCCAATACAGGTAGAGCGACCTCCGATAATAAATATGTGTACTCCAAAGACATAAGGTATCTTTGGCCAATATAAGAGACTGGAATATAAGTAATATTTGTTTATTTTATTATTTTTATGCATCGAAAGGCATTTGTATTTCATCTGGTGGGTATTTTATAGTAAATAAAGATGTCTTGTGGTATCCTGCGGTGTCCTGCAGTGATCAGTAGGACCGGAATACACTGTCGCTTACAACAGTCAAGCTGCTGACACTGACACAGTTCAGTGTGGCAGTCAGGCCTCATGACCAGCACTTACCATAACAACAGACCTGTTTTTAACCTTATTTGAACCTCATCTTTTTAACCAGTCGCACTGTTATTTCCATCTCACTATCATCCTCACTATTCATTCTTCCTCTTCTTCATGACACACAATCACCTGCAGATAATCCTTGCGAGGGGGTGTTGCAGTACAACTAGATAGATAGAAAGATACCATTCTCAACCATACCTGTCCCTATTCCGAGTCTTCTCTGACATTCAAGTGTAGGGTTTTCCCTCAGGGTTTTAAACTGAGGGTCCCAGGGACTCCCTTTTCTGGAATTAAGGGGTCCTGTAATAAGATTTAGAGGTTTGTCATTTGAAGCATTTAAACCTTAAAGTGCAAAGAACAACTTCAGCAGACGACACATTGAGTACTGAGGTACTTGTTTTTATTTTTCAGAAAAAAATAAAACAACATTTTAAGTGAATTGTCTTCTAGGCAGACAGTTCACATGAAATGTCAAGTCTTATTTTATCTGAAAAAAAATATCAATTTTAGAATGTCATCTGCTACAATTTGCTTTAATATAGTGCTTTAAGGGTTAACTATTGCCCAAATATTGATAGTTCTTGCCCTCTAGATCACAAATAGATTAAAATAGGAAGCCGTAGATAAATAAAATTAATTTTGTATTGATCAGGTATGTATCTCTAGGGACTCTTGCCTCTTACTTTTGAGAGACCAGAACAAGGTTTTGGGAGTAAAAACTGCCAAAATGCAAGTCAGGGAAAACCCTGCAAGTGGCTTTTCTTTAGTTTGATATTTACCACTTACCGTCAGAGCAACTTAGCTATCGAAAATGAAGAATTTACCCAGTCAGCCTTGGCTGGGCACTTTCAAAGGAAAATTCTGAATATCATCCAGCAAATACTAGTACTACACATTTGAATATTCATTAGACTTTCAGCTGAGTGCAGAGAATCAAACCGCAACATTCTGATGTCATCACAGAGGTCATAGCACCGAAAAAGTATTAGAAAGATACATCAAAAGGTTTTATATTGCGGTCTTGTCGATTGCGCAATTCTGATTATTGGCATACAATATCTGAGTTATCTCGCATGTGATTGGCATTGATTCAGTAGGCGGAGACAATTAATCCAGTAAATGATCTCTGGTTGACTTGTCCTCTATCTGGCCAGGTACAGCTGGTGTGAAATACTGGCGGATTTTATGCATCTTACACGAATTACTCGCGACCAGATCGGCTGCACATGCTACTCAAATTAAAAAAAAAACCCATTGTGCATAAAGATGTCCGTCCTTGTAAGTATGCACTATAAAGAAAATAGACCCTTATTGGACTGCGCAGACATCTGGATCAGCAATATTTGCACTCGCAATAAGGTATGCTTTTTACTACTTGGAACACTGTGGTATTAACAGGTAGACTCGTGAACAGTAAAATAGTTACTTACTTGTTGGGCAAGATACGATGACCTAGACCAGCCTGTGCATAAAATGTTTAGGTCCTGTTAATGCTGTCAAGCAAACTGTAGGTCCAGATCGGAATAAGTGGATGCAACAGCCTGCTGCCCTATCATTGATTTTGGCTACTTTTTTTTTTGTAATTGATAAGGTACCTTTTTTTGATTTAATGTTGAATGACCACCTTCTGTTACTCAAGCAACTAGTTTGATGTTTTTTGTGGACGGTTTCTGATCAAAGTATGCGGCAATGCTTCTGAAATTGGCTGCCGTTAGACAGCTGTCGTGTGTCACTTCCTCACCAAAGTCTAATTAATATTGAAATGTGTAGTAGCAACTGTATCGTGAAACCGGGTCTTCTACGAAGTCAAGCACCGCAATCACCCATCCAGGTACTAACCGAGGTGTATGTTGCTTAACTTTGTAAAAATGCCAATCAATCTACCAGTGTTGCCATTAAAGCCGACTTCCACAGCGAGGCTGTAGAGGTGATATATATACCTAATCTGTCACATATCTCCCCCACTCTCCTGACTTCTGAGGGCAGAACCTATGCAACACACTAAAGACACTGTCATCCATCCCACCGCTGCTACCAATGTAGCGTGAAACCGGGTCTTCTACGAAGTGAAGCACCGCAGCCACCCATCCGGGTACTAACCGCGATCTCTGTTGCTTAACTTCGTGAAAAAGCAGATCACTCTACCAGTGTCGCCATAAAAGCTGGCTTCCACAGCGAGGCTGTAGAAGTGATATATTATATACCTAATCCATCACACAACATTAAATTTTAGAATAAACAAAAGAAACCTTTTTCCCATAAATTAGATAATTTGTTTCATTGGAAACTTGCATAACTAGCATTTTCACCATACCTGTCAAAGTCTACCCTCGTTGCCTAGAGGGGTACACAGTAAAAGCAAATTTGTTACCCCAAAATTCAAGTAGTATCATTTTTTTCAGTCATAAAATGTTAGTTTGATAATTAATGCTTAGGGGCTATCAACATTATACATTAACAGTCATGTCTCTGTTTTGGTGAAAACCCTCATTTTAGACAGGACAGGAAAATTCCTGTTTCTCATATAGGAGTTACTCTGATGTTAATGGCAAATATCAATATAAAGAAAAGCCACTAAAACATCAGAGAAAACTCATATTAACCTGTCCCAAAAGTGGCCAATTCCATTTCCATACACTCATGTATCCAGTAGCAAATAATGTTACCCTTGTCCTGCTGAATAAATTAAGATGCCACATCCACTTCTAGTTTTCGGCCAATCAGATCACTTGATCCAAATTGTTCGTATAAATTCACAAACTGAATGGCAAACAGTGCAGATCCAGATCAGTTGGCTTCTTCAGAAGCCAACTGATCTGGATCTGCACTGTTTGCAAAGGCAGGGTATATCCGGGTTCAGCAGGACAAGGGTTAATTAATGTCAATGGTTGCGTTTTGCACAAATTATGGTATTAGAAAGTCCTCTGCAAGACTCATATAGATGTAGTTGTTGTATACGAAAATGAAAAAAAAAAAAAAAAAAAATTGCTACAGAATTACTAAATAGGTATTAGTAAATACTGAAATATTTTTTGAAAGTAGTGACCAAAAGTGTAAATCACACTAAGAAGTAATAAGTATAAAAACTGATTATTTTTCTATTTGCAGGGAGTTGTGGCTGCATATTTATGGAAGGCAGCAGAAAATGTTTCCAACAAATACGTTTCAGTTTGTGGTGTTCCGTACACTGCCCTACCACTTGCAACAGTAAGTTTGTATCTGGGCTGCATTCAGTAGTGTCAAGTGATAGCGAATGTTTTGTCCAAGATCACTGTACCTATTGACAAATGCCAACAGGAGCAGGGGTCCAGGGTAAAACACAAGTAACTTGCACTTCTGAATGCAGCCCTGGTTTGCAAATGAAATACCATATTTCCCTAAGTATTGGCACAGATCTACCTGAACAAACAGTATATACCCACATCAGACACTGCAGGATGTGATAAAATCAGGGTTACATTGTGTGGCTATTTACTGCCAACAATTGTCAACAACCATCTTGAATTTCTTCTTTTTATCAGTCTTTCGTAGTAGAAGTACATATTGTATAATGCACACCGGTTACCGCAATACAATGAACGTGACTGGGTACAACAAACGCAGTTGAAAATGATGACGACACAGGAATGTGTTCGGTAAAAAAATATTGATTCTAGCCATATTCCTAATCTTCTTGGATGGTTATTTTGTGTTGCTGCAGAAAAGCAGTATTACCTTTTACAGATACAATTGCAGAGAAATCTGTTCATGACAAACAAAAATAAAAACATTTTTTTCTTTTTGTCAGGCGTGTTTTCACCAACCTCAGCATACTTCGGTCAATATTTTCTGACTGTTACACATCTTTTGTGCAAATGCTTTTGTGATTTATATATTGTTATGTCTCTAGAGCCTCCATTGATGCATTTCTTTGAGCCCCAGGTAGTATCAATGTCCACTGAATCCTGGAATGGTTCAAAGCTTGACTTTTTTGTTAGGGTACAACTCATTGCGAAAACACGCCTATGCAAATATATAGAAAATTTCACCTCTTAAACTGGAAATTTTCAGATAAAAAACTCTGATATTTTTCATATTTCTGCTCAAAACATAGATTGTGGGTACTTGTTAGAACCGCCTTGACGAGGCGGTTCTAACGAGTACCCACAATCCATGTTTTTAAGCAGAAACAAGAAAAATAATTTATACCTCTGTAAACCCCAGTTTTACTATATAAAAGTGGAGTTTCAGGGGGTGAACATTATATAGGCATGTTTTCGTGATGTTACCACGGGTTACGATACAGCATAACACACTGTCAGCACAGATTGGAAACAACAAACATGGATTATAATCTTCATTGCACTGAGACAAAACTGAATCCGCCAGTGAAGTTCCTATAAATGATGCTGTTTTTAAATTCCAAACGATCTGTTTGACTGTTATATACTCTTTAATGCCTTTCTGATTCTTATTATTATGATCTCTGTACATATGCATTGCACTGTTTCTGAATTTAATAGGGTAGTCTTTGAATTACGAAGTGATCACTTGTACCCAGAATCAGAATTGTTACGAGTGTCGTGTCAAATGACATTACCCACCCTTTTCACACAGCGCCCTGAGGAATAGTGCTGCTATTAATAAATGTTACCTGGATGCATAATCAACAAAGGTACTTGATAATTGAGAATTGGGAGTTGCGGGCCATCACACTCCCCCCTCTTCAAGGAAGTCATCATTTATGGTGACATGAAGCCATTTTCCCGGAAGAAAGTCAAACCCCGGACGAGCCACCATCTTACTACATGACAGTCATAAGAAAGGAATGACGCATGGATTAAAATCAAACCACTGATAGCTCTGGTGGGTCAACTGTCTCTGAGTGTAGGCTATGAAAATGGTCCTGAACGGGGGGAAAAAACAATTTCGTTCAATCCTTAAATATCTGTACTTTAGTTAAACAGTGACAACCCTGATCAGATGCTGCATTGTCTGGCATTTGATCTGGGTCTACACTGTTTGTCAGTGTCCCAGTACATGAGAGCAGTCCACTTTTTTCAGTTTACCAACCCTTTTAACACAGGGCTCTGACGTCACAGGAGGAATAGCACTGCTATAAATGACCATTACTTGGATTTTGTTCACATGGTCAGCAATAGTCACATGGACAATAGCAGGTGGGTAGATTGACAAACATTCAACCAAGAAAAAAAAAATTACGGCTATGGTGGGATTCGAGCCTGGGCCGCTCAGGTGAAAATTCAGTGCTCTAACCACTGAGCCAAAGAGTCGTACTCCTTACGCAGCTTCAGAAATTAGTTGTAAACCTATAAGCTATGTATAAGCTTTCAAGGTAGATAATTGAGGTTAGGGGTTGCGGATCGTAAAAGGATGAGGGACTGATATTCCTATCTAGCCTTCACACCCATTACTTTTGTTTGTTTGACTGATTAATTGTGTTTCTTTTTTTCTCTGGGAGATGACACAAAATGACCCTTTTGGGTCATTTTGTGTCATCTCCCAGAGAAAAGGAGAAAAGAGAGAGAAAAGATAGTAGAGGAGACGAAAGAAAGGGACAGGGAAGAAAGAGGAAATAGAATGAAAGTGAAGAAATGGAAGAAATAAAAACATTCCCATCTACCCTTACCTGCTACAAGGATAGCAGGTCTTGCCCAGTTGTAAGCCAATATCTGTTGGACACCCCAGTGACGTAAGATATACGACATGCCACACCCAACCACCATTTTGTATGCCACATGCAAACTTTATGGGTCAGAGCGACTGTTCATTTTGTGTCTGATTATACCCCCGACATACGAAGTATGTTGGGGTATGTAGTTTTCGCTTTTCCGTTCGTTCGTACGTACGTTCGTTCGTCTTTCTGTCACAGGGTCAAAGTTTTTGCGTTAAAGTTTATAAGACCTCATATTTTGAAGACCCTTTGATGGATTTAATTCATATTTGGCATGATGGTAGATATAGGTCTAAAGTTTTTATCTGCACCATCCCCAACCCGGGGGTGACCTTGGGGTCAAGGTCACGGACAGAATTTTCATAAAAAAGAAATTTTTTTGTGTTCAAGTTTATATAGCTGCATCATCAAGACCCTTGAGGAATTTCATTTATATTTGACATGTTGGTAGATATCGGCCTAGAGTCTTACTCAGCATGATCCCCAGCCCGGGTGTGACAGAGGTCAAGGTCACGAACTTAGAATTTTCATATAAAAGTAAAAAGTTTTGCATTTAAGTTTATATAGCCATATCATCAAGACCTTTTGTTAAATTTTATTATCCCCTAATTGAAAGGTTGAGCGGATATAGCTATCAGCAAGGAATTTGTTTGTCTGTCCATCCATCCGTTGAAGCATTATTCGTTCATACTTTATTTTTGTCTTAGGGTCAAAGTTTTTACGTTAAAGTTTATAAGACCTTATATTATGAAGACCCTTAGATGGATTTCATTCATGTTTGGCCTGATGGTAAATATAGGGCTTAAGTTTTTATCAGCACCAACCCTATCCCGGGGAATAACTTTGGGGTCAAGGTCACGGACTTAGAATTTTCATAAATAAGTCAAAATTTTTGTGTTTATGTTTATATAGCTATACCATCAAGACCCTTTGAGGAATTTCATTTATATTTTACATGTTGGTAGATATAGGTCTGGAGTTTTACTCAGCATCATCCTCATCCCGGGGTATGACCTTGCGGTCAAGATCACAGAAATTTCATATAAAAGTAAAAAAAAATTGCATCTAAGTTTATATAGCTATATTATGAAGACCCTTTTGTTGGTTTCATTAATATTAAGCATGATGGTATATATAGGTCTAAAGTTTTTCTCGGCACCATCCCCAAGCTGGGGCATGGCTTTTAAATCAAGGTCACAGACTTTTCATACAAATGTCATTTTTGCTTATATTATAAAGGCTGATTGATTTCACTGGTATATGGTGATAGTTATAGGGCTAAAGTTTTATTTAGCTCAGTCCCTGCACCTGTGCCTGACCTTTGAGGTCAAGGGCTTCATATTATGTGTGATTGAATTTTTTCAATATAACATATAGCATACAACTGCCATCTCCAGAGTCAAAGCTACTTTGTGCTCTTTAAAAAGTGGTGGTAGCACTGGTCGGGGGTATACGTGCCCCACTGGGCACTTTGTCTAGTGTATAAAGAAGTTGTCTACATGTCATAAACTATATGCTCTGGCACTCAGCTACACAAAATGTCAGTGAACACATCTTACAGCCCAAAACACTTTCTAATTTCGGAATGGCAAGCGCATCAGTTAAAGTTGCAATTTTACAACTTAAAGGGCAGATATGTGCCGGTCTCTTTGGCTTATTCTTGAAAATTGGCACTTGTAAAGGAAAAAAAAGTCCAAATTTGGGGTATCCATATTCGTGTTTGTTGTACCATCTGTTCCGTGTTTAGTGTACCCAGGCAGAACACATAATCCGTGGTAAATTGTATCCATGTTAAAAGATAGTGTGCTAGGAAAAATCAATACAATTCTTATTCTAAAAGTTTTTATGAATTATCAAAAATAGTTTAATTACTTCAATACATATGTACCTAGAGACATGAAAAACTCTAGAATGGCCATGTACATGCCATTCATTTTTAAGTGATAGATCCTTAAAATGAGTTGTTTTTTTTTGCCTATTGTGGCCTAATTTGTAGCTTTGCTTTTCCTTCTCTGGCTGTGTCATAACTTAAAATTTGGACAAAACAACAAAAACACAACCTTTTGTAATCCTATTACCACCAGAAAACGAAACTCGTGATATTTCCGACAAAATAAAGGAAACATTGAACTTACACTTTTTTCTCGTCAACAAAATTTCAACTGCATTCGTTGTACCCAGTTGTGTTCGCTGTACCCGGTGTGCAGCTTGCCGTTTTATTATCAAACCCCTATATTACAATATCTCGTAATACTTTTTGAGACATCAAAAACGCGAGTGTGCTAATAAAAAAGTAAGGCTATTTTGTGATATTACATGATCAATTTTTCTGATAGCAAAAAGTGAATCTGTGATATCACTAAACTTGATCAATTATGTGATATAAAAAATCTTGGCTATTCTGTGATAGCAAAAATCAAATTTATGATATCGAAAAATTGGTTTGTGTTAATATTAAAATTCTGCCACTTGTCTGGAGTACTTTTTAGATAAATTAGATGGGGAGTAAATTGGACTTGTTCAAATTTTAGGACAAACATGGTAAGACGTTAAGCTGTCCCAATATTTATGGTAAAAGTGGCACAAAAAATTTGGACAGTAAGAAAAATGGGACAAATGAATTACTCCTGACTTTACCAGTATAGAAAAGGAAATTAACTGGTTTCAAAAAACAGGAGTGGGTTGAATTATCTGCCATCTCCAGAGTCAAAGCTACATACTTTGTGCTCTTTAAAAAGTGGCGGTAGCACTGGTCGGGGGTATACGTGCCCCACTGGGCACTTCATCTAGTGTATAAAGAAGTTGTCTACATGTCATAATGCTCTGGCACTCAGCTACACGAAATGTCAGTGAACACATCTTACAACCCAAAACACTTTCTAATTTCGGAATGGCAAGCGCATCAGTTAAAGTTGCAATTTTACAACTTAAAGGGCAGATATGTGCCGGTCTCCTTGGCTAATTTTTGAAAATTGGCGCTTGTAATGGAAAAAAAAGTCCAAATTCGGGGTATCCATATTCGTGTTTGTTGTACCATCTGTTCTGTGTTTAGTGTACCCAGGCACAACACCTGATCCGTGGTTGAATTATCCCCCTTTGAAAAGTGATAAACACTTTTCACCCCACACACCTTACTGTGACCTTAGAGTTCCTAATGATGAAATTTCTAGGGTACAGTATTCGACCTATTTCTGCACGGTGAGCTAGTATTTTTCCAAAACAACTGGGAAAACGTGTGATAAAATATGTATAAGCCTACTAAGGGTTCTCGTTAAAAGAAGCTCAGCAAAGGACTTATTTGCTGATGTGTATGCGATTTTTTTTTTTTTTTTTTTTTGATTTTCTTTATAAAATCATATGTTGTGGGTACTCATTTGAATTGCATAGACAAGTCAATGCAGTTCAAATGGGTACCCACCACATATACCTTTATCAAGAAGTAGACAAAAAGTACACAGGCTGTAATCTGAAGACTACGAAATTGCTTGACTGTGCGCTTATAGGGGTATGTGAGGTAATTAGGTTGAATACAGTATTTTCCTTCATCAGTGCTATATAGGTAGTGCCTGTAGAATATGATGAATATTTGTAGTCTTTGCCAAAAATATATACTGTATACAAGTCCTTCTGGATAAAAAAAAAGTGTCATGATACACGCGACTATTGTAGACTTATCACGAAAACAAGGCTATATAATTTTGACCCCCTTAAACCCCACTTTTATATAGTAAAACGGGTTTACAGGGGTATTCATTATTTTTCGTATTTCTGCTGAAAAACATAGATTGTGGGTACTACAATCTAGTATCCACAATACAATGATCAGTGGCTTATTTGTTTTATTATCCCCGCGCTTTTCGAAGAAAAAGCAGGGATATTGTAATACCCTTCGTCCGTCGGTCCGTACGTCCGTCTGTAATGTCACACCATTGCTCCTAGACCATTTAAGCTAGACTCTCGAAACTTTCGCAGGCAATAGCCCTATTGATGAGGACTGGAGGAACACATTCGGAATTTTCATATGACCCCTGGGGGCAGGGCCAGGGGGATGTGGCCCCAAATGGTCCAAAATTCATTTCGTACCAACATAGTCATGTTGCATATCAAATCGAAGGTTATGAAGAATAGAATACAGTGGTGCAAAAATTTTGCCCGGTGGGCATGTCTGGGGGTCACTAGAGGTCAAAAAGTAGGATTTTAGGTTCTTTTTTTTTTTCTGATTGTCACCCAACTCCTCTTAGCTTTTATAGATAGAACCTTGAAACTGTCACAGGTAATAGCCCTATGGATGAGGACTGGAGGAACACATTCGGAATTTTGATGTGACCCCTGGGAGCAGGGCCAGGGGTGTGTGGCCCTGAAGGGTTCAAAATCCATTTTGTACAAACATAGTCATGTTGCATATCAAATTGAAGGTAATGAAGAGTAGAATACAATGGTGCAAAAAGTTTGCCCCTGGGGCATGTCTGGGGGTCATTAGAGGTAAAAAGGTATGATTTTGGGTCCGATTTTTTTATCGTCACCCAACTCCTCTTAGGCTTTTTTAACTAGAACCTTGAAGCATTCGGAATTTTGATGTGACCCCTGGAGGCAGGGCCAGTGGGTGTGGCCACTGAAGGGTCCAAAATTCATTTTGTACAAACATAGTCATGTTGCATATCAAATTGAAGGTAATGAAGAGTAGAATACAGTGGTGCAAAAATTTTGCCCCAGGGGCATGACTGGGGGTCACTAGCCGTCAAAAAGTAGGATTTTGGGCCTTATTTTTTGATTGTCACCCAACTTCTCTTAGGCTTTTTTAGCTAGAACCTTGAAACTGTCACAGGTAATAGCCCTATGGATGAGGACTGGAGGAACGCATTTGGGAACTTTGATGTGCAGGGAGATATGCGATGGCACTGGCGTGGGGATATGTGATGGCACGTCATCAACTTGCTCTAGCTGACCACTGATTTTTGGCTAAAATTTTAGTGACCACTGATTTGTGTGATGTAGAATTTAATGATTATGCCAAAACAATCCAAAATACATTGATTTTTGTGAATATTGCTTTATTGATTAATGCTGATTAAAGGGCTAAAATTTTAATGATTAGCAATTTTTGGTACCCCTCTGTCCTGCCGTCTGATCAGACTGTAAGTTTGCATGGACTGATCTGGGCATTCGCTTTATTTGTTAGGGCTGAGGTTTAACGCCACTGTCAACAATCAATCATGTCATGTAGTCTGGATATGATGATAGGAAATTGTGTCATTTTTTGTGTGTCTTCTCAAAGCAGTATCATGTTCCAGAATGCTACCACCTGTTGCACTATATTTTAACCCTTAAAGCGCCAAGAAAACCTGCATCTGAAAATGTCGTCTGTTTATGTCGTCTGCTGCATCTTCTTGCAAACTTTTCAAACATACTTTTTACATATAGGCCAACAGTGTGGACCCAGATCAGACTGCTCCTCTGGGTCCACACAGTTTGCAACAATGACTTTTAAAGTATTCGGCAGAAGACAAAGCAGATAACAATTGTTGTGTTTAGCGTCAGGACCGAAGGTGGGTGCTCTACCAGCAAGGCCACTGACCGGTCATGGGTCGCTGCTGTCCGCAAATACCCCAAAGGCACAATTTCACATAGCCATCTATTTATTTTCAGTGCTATTGGGCTACATGTACTGTCTTGTTTTACACAAATTAATATGACTAAAAATGTACATGAATCAGTGAAAGACAGGAAACCCCACCCATCACGGACTGCCCTTCCCCATCCCACCCACCCCTCAGCCCAAACTAGCCCCATTCTCAGTCTAACACACCCACTCCTGCACAACCTCCCTATATGTCAGTAACCAGTATATTTTCCCAGTTTTGCCCTAAAAATTCCTCATAATCAAACTCCCAGTTTTTCTTGGGAGACAGTTCACAGGATGTTCAAAGCCTGTCTTCTGGGAAAAACAAGGACAGAAATTTCAAAATATTGTATGCTGAAGTTTTTTTCCAGCATGCTAAACTTTAAAAGGAATCTGGCAGGTTACAGATAAATAGTCAGAACTCCGAATATTTTTATAATAGTTACAACTATTTTTTTATTTATTTACTTTTTTTTTTTTTTTTACATGAACTAAAAAAAAAATTTGCTAGGGTCACCAGGAGAATTAGGTAGGATACAGCGCTCTTACTAGGATTTCAAAAACAGGAGTTCAGGACTCCCATCTTGCAAAAAGTAGGAGTCCCACTGGAAAAAGTGGGAGTCCCACAAATTCACGCATTTCACTCAGAGTGGTAGTATATTTATTAATTCTTAGATGGACTGATTTTAATTAAATTGAGACAACATAACTCAATCATCTTTATTTCTTTTGTGTAGATGCAAATTAATGCTGAATTACAAAAGTAAATGTTCTAAAATGTCCTGGAATAACAAGAAGTACAGACCTTGATCTGATGTATCCTATATCAGTCTGATGCAGTCGAATCATTGACTGTACTGTTTGCTCTCATGTCTAAAACATAAAATTAATTTTAGAAGGTCATCTGCTACAATTTGCTTAGTGCTGAAAGGTTTAACTATTGCCCAAATTTTGGTAATTCTTGGCCTTTAGACCACAAATAGATTAAAATACAAAGCCATACAAAAGTAAATGTTCTAAAATGTCCTGGAATAACAAGAAGTACAGACCTTGATCTGATGTATCCTATATCAGTCTGATGCAGTCGAATCATTGACTGTACTGTTTGCTCTCATGTCTAAAACATAAAATTAATTTTAGAAGGTCGTCTGCTACAATTTGCTTAGTGCTGAAAGGTTTAACTATTGCCCAAATTTTGGTAATTCTTGGCCTTTAGACCACAAATAGATTAAAATACAAAGCCATACAAAAGTAAATGTTCTAAAATGTCCTGGAATAACAAGAAATACAGACCTTGATCTGATGTATCCTATATCAGTCTGATGCAGTCGAATCATTGACTGTACTGTTTGCTCTCATGTCTAAAACATAAAATTAATTTTAGAAGGTCATCTGCTACAATTTGCTTAGTGCTGAAAGGTTTAACTATTGCCCAAATTTTGGAAATTCTTGCCCTTTAGACCACAAATAGATTAAAATACAAAGCCATACATAAATAAAATGCATTTTGTACTGAGCATATATGCATCACTAAGGAACCTTGTCCCTAACTTTTAAGAGTCCAGAACAAAGTGTTTGGAGTAAAAACTGCCAAAATGAGAGTCGGGGAATACCTTGGGTGGGTAGGGTTATCCTAAACACATATATTTTTCGTTTAGCTAAAGATATATTATCTTCAGGTAATGTCAGTTGAGCACAACATTCCAATGCTGATCCGTCGGCGTGAAGCCAAGGACTACGGCACTAAGAAAATGATAGAAGGTCACTTTAAGGAGGGCGATATTTGTCTGGTGGTGGAGGATGTTACCACAAGTGGCTCCAGTGTGTTGGAAACAGTTCAGGTAAACAGGGAAAATTTGGATTTACAACACTTTGTCGAAATGACGCACATCTTCTTTGACATTTCATCTAAAATGTTTGCCGAATTATCAGTTTGTCGAAAGCTAACTTCATCAAGTGCAGTTTCCATGAATTCATCCATTGATGGAAATTTTTCCCTTGCTCCGAAGGCCAAAATGAATCATGGATACTGTTTAATTTTTGTGATTATCATCTGAACATTTTTTAGTTTCTTGATAAGATTAAAAGTGAACTAGCTCACACAAATACATTTACAGAACAGATCTAAAGGTCTGATCAGTCTCTCTTTTTGTGAGGAAAAAATCAGTCCTTTTCCTAATAATTATGCAAGTCATTTGAGCAGGACTTGCATCTTACATGTGCATGTACAGTTGTTTTAAAGCCTCAGTCCTGCACCTCTCAAATTTTGATCAAACTCGGCACATAGCAAACTCGGCCAAAAACAAACTTGGCACATAAAAACTCAATTTCAACAACTGATTGGGCCAGCTAGCTATTGTCCAGATAATTGTTTGTGCTGAGGTACCGCCTAGTCAACCCATTGGGGTCATGTCTAGTGCGGTCAGTTTACCTTATCACCAACTAGGTAGGCTTCGTCCTCTAAGGGGTTAATCAGTATTGTACACATTCTTTTGCCAGAAACTGACAACTGCATTTCTCGAATCAGTGGAAGTGAGAGAATGACCATAGAAATATGTCATGAACAAATCTCCACAAAAGAATGTTACTGACCCAGTGGGGGTCAAACTCGCAACTTCCTGTTCACCAGGCCAGCCTTTGTTGTGGGTTCGACCCCGCTGGGTCGGCTACATTATTGCTTTTTATTTTTCTACCAGTCATAACTTCAGGTATTTAAAGTGCCTTCTTTTTGACTGTCTTGATTTTTGTTCATTTGATTTAGAAAATACTTGACTGAATGGCAAACAGTGTAAACCCTGGTCTGGCTCCTCCGACAGCAGTTTGATCTAGTCTGCAGTGTATGCCATTTTGTCAGAAAAGTAGGTGCACACAATTTTTTTAAGGCAGTTAATAGTATGTACAGTGAAACCTCGTTAAAACGACAGCATTCGTTCCAAAAGACGTTGCCATTAAAATGAATTTGATATTGTATAGGATACTTAATGAGAAGACTGATGTATAAGAAAGGTATTTATTTTCTCATAAAACATATGTTTTGAACAAATGTCCAAAACATATGTTTCTTTAGAGTATTAAATACAATATTCTTGCATAAATTGTGACTAATTGTTACCTCTTAAGCGAAGGTGACGTGACAGTCAAATTACCATTATGACAATTTTATTTCATTGTATCGAGTGTTGATATAAAGAGGGTTGTCTGTATTGACTGTTTCAGACACTGAAGGATGTTGGTGTGGTGGTCAAAGATGCTGTTGTATTGTTAGAGAGGGAACAGGGAGGGCAAGAGAAACTAAAGGAACAGGGAATAACTCTACATAGGTCAAGCATTACAAAGATGAAATATAATAACTGGGCCCAGTTGTTCAAAGCTAACCATATCATTAGTTAACGATTCATTAAAATTTACATCCAGTGATACGGAAATATGCTGAAATTTTTTGCTGAAAAAATGTGAGTAGCTTTTGCAGTGCAAAAGCTACTCACATTTTTTCAGCAAAAAATATCAGAATACTGTGTATTGAATCTGCTAAAACAGTTAACGAAATGACCCTTAACGAGCTCGTTAAGCTAACGACGCTTTGAACAACCGGGCCCTGTTGTATTAATAATATTGTAATGTCTCATTTTAATACAGTCAAACTTTGATGACTTGAACACCGATAGCTCCTTCACCGTGGTGGTTTCGAACTTGTTTTTAAGTCCCTTGGAAATTCAAGAAAACAAATATTTGGATACTTTAGGAAGTTTTCTTATTTTATTGTGTAATGTAATTTTTGTGTACTCTTTAGAATCACCCCATTTAGGTAATTCTAGTGAGTACTCTCTCTGTCTATCTATCTATCTATCTTATCTACCTACCTTACCTGTGTACCTTCCTACCTATCTGTCTGTCTATCCATCTGTCCATCCGCCCATCCATCTGTCTGTCTGTCCGTCCATCTGTCTATCCATCCATCCATCCATCCATCCATCCATCCATCCATCCATCCATCCATCCATCCATCCATCCATCTATCTATCTATCTATCTATCTATCTATCTATCTATCTATCTATCTATCTATCTATCTATCTATCTATCTATCTATGTATCTATCTATGTATCTATCTATCTATCTATCTATCTATCTATCTATCTATCTGAGGTACTTCTCCTGAACCAAAGGGCCAATGCCCCTGGGGCTTGTTATGCAGCATTGGGGCCATGGATACAATAAAATTTGGAAAAATTATAACCTTCTATTGACCTTGACTTTTTTCATGGAAAGGGCAAACTTTAAAAATCTTCTTGTCTGAAACTAGGAGGCCCAAGCCTTTGATATTTGGTATGTATCTTGTACACCGCTATCAAGATTGTGCAAATTATAGGCCTTTGGTAAAAAATGGCCCCACCCCAGGGGTCACTTGTTTTCCATAGACTCATACAGGGAAAACACTTTAAATGTCTTCTCCTCAGAAACTACTGGGCCAATGAAAGCCAAATTTCACATGAAGCTTAAGGGATAAGGGGAATGAAAGTTTGTTTTGCCACATCTGAGTCACATGACCAAGATGGCCTTCACTCCCAATTATGATAAAAACGCTTTTAAAATTCTTTTCAGGAACTAAAGGGCCAATGGACCTTTGGCTTGGTATGCACATTAGGGACATGGGCCCAATAAAATTTGGAAAAAAAAAGAAGTGAAAATGTTTTTAGGGAAAGGTCAAATTTTTTACATAGACAAAACTTAAAAATCTTCTTGTCTGAAACTAGAAGGCCCAGGCCTTTCATATTTGGTATGTAGCTCCATCAAAGCCACATTTTATGTGAAGTGTCTGTTTCGGCAACTAAAGTCCATACCAAGCTACTGTAGGATACAGAGACCGAGGCTTTTCAAACTGTTCCATCTAACATACCCAAATAATCTCAGGTGAGCTACAGGACCATTGGTCCTCTTGTTCTTATTTCTTGAAGAAAACATATGCTGTAGGTTTATGTATTTTTTATAAAAACCCACAACATATGTTTTCTTCGAGAAATAATAAAAAAATATACACCACAACCTCTTTATAACACTATTGTTGGGGTCCATAGCATAAACCGTGTTAGTTAAACAACCGTGTTATATCCAAACAAAAATGTATAGATTATATTGAAAAATGACCATTTATGGTCATTTTTCAATGTAATCTATACATTTTTGGGATCCATCTTTGAACAGTGTTATATACAAAACCGTGTTATAATGAACCGTGTTATAAAGAGGTTATGGTGTATACTTCATAATCTAGATACTCTTCTTATGAAGTCCTTGTCACGGGATAAATAAATGAAATTTCTTACCTGTCCTCGGTGAAATGGGACAAAATGGACAAGTTAGCATGGTATTTGCACAGCCCTGCTTTATTGAAATGTTAGGAGAAGTTTGGTAAGCAGTTATGGTGTCCCAAAATTTAATTTAAATGAGGTAATTGGGTTGAATAACATTATCATAGATCTAGATAAGAGTGGGTGTCTGCTGAATATTTTTCTTAATTCTCCACAAAAAACATGTTGTGGGTACTCATTAGAAGCTCCTTGCCAAGGCGCCTCTAATGAGTACCACAACATATGGTTTTGCGGAGAAATGAGAAAACTATTCAGCAGAACTTCGTGGATAAATAAGAAAAATATGAACACTTTTTGATTGAAACAAGCATCTTATCAAGAGCTATGATATATTAATGAGCTAGTGAGATATGAAAGGCAAAAAAGGCCCCATTCCTTTTTCTGTTTCCCTTTTTTTTCTGTTTCCCTTTTTTTTTTTTTGAATGCATGCTTTTTAAAGAATGCTTGTTTAGTCTGCTTTTCCAGAAACACCAGCCGGCTTCAGTGGCTCAGTTGGATGTTTGTCTGACTGGTGATAAGGTTGCAGGTTTGATTTCTGCTTGGTCGTGGAACCTTTTTCTTTGAGATTGCTTATGAAATATTTTGTAAGGTCATTCTCTCTCTTCGGCTGATTCAACAAGGGCAGTTGTCATTTTCTGCTGAAAGAATGTGCACAAGTACTGGTTAACTGCTTAGAGCAAGAAGTCTGCCCAGGAAAAGTGTGGTTAGGTAAACTGACTGGCTTGACATGATTTGGCCTCGGTGGCTGAGTTGGATGCGGTGTCCGACTGGAGACCAGGAGGCTGCGGGTTCAATCCTCGCCGAGGCCAGCAACATTCTTTCGTGGAGATTGATCGTGAAATATTTTCTACGGTCATTCTCTCCCTTTGGCTGATTCAAGAAGGGCAGTTGTCAGTTTCTGGCGAAAGAATGTGAACAATACTGGTTAACCGCTTAGAGGACTAAGCCTGCCCAGTAAACGTGTGGTTAGGTAAACTGACCACGCTCTACATAACCCCATTGGGTTGACTGGGCCGTAAAACCTCAACACAAACAAACAAAAACCTTAATAGTTTTGATTGGGCCATTAAGTTTCAAACCAAACCAAATACAAACACTTCAGAAAGAAGGTTTTGTACCCACTAAATCTGATCTTTACCTGCAAAATGAATAAAAAAATCACTAATAATAATATGCCGGACATATTATGTTACCGGGTGTGGCGTCCGTCCGTCCGTCCTTAAACTTTTTCGTTTCCGGCTAACTCCTCCTACAGTTTACATCCAATCAAGCTGAAACTTGGTATATAGTTAGACCATGATGTGGAGCAGCGTATATTATTTCGGGGTTACAGTCCACCAAATGTTTGCAGAGTTATGCCCCTTTGAAAATTTCTCTAAACTTTTCATTTCTGGTTAACTCCTCCTAGATTTTACATCCTATCAAGCTGAAACTTCATTTATACTTAGACCATAATGTGGAGCAGTGCATATTGTTTCAAGGTTACAGTCCACCAAATATTAGCAGAGTTATGCCCCTTTTAAAATTTCTGTAAACTTTTCATTTTCGGCTAACTCCTCCTACAGTTTACATCCGAACAAGCTGAAACTTGATTTGTAGTTAGACCATGATGTGGAGCAGCGCATATTATTTCAAGGTTACAGTCCACCAAATATAAAAGCAGAGTTATACCCCGTTGAAAATTTCTATTAATTTTTCGTTTCTGGCTAAATCCTCCTATAGTTTACATCCAATCAAGCTGAAACTGCATAAATAGTTACACGATGATGTGGAGCAGCACATATTATTTCAAGGTTACAGTGCACCAAATATTGGCAGAGTTATGCCCCTTTGAAAATTCCTGTAAACTTTTTCGTTTCTGGCTAACTCCCCCTACAGTTTACATCCGATCAAGCTGAAATTTGGTAAATAGTTACACAATGATGTGGAGCAGCACATTTTATTTCAAGGTTACAGTGCATCAAATATTGCCATAGTTATGCCCCTTTGAAAGTTTTTGTAAACTTTTCGCAGCATATTGTTTAGAGGTAATAGTGTGCAAATTTTATTTTAGTTAGATTATGATGTGAGCAGCGCATATTGTTTCAAGGTTACAGTCCACCAAATATTAGCAGAGTTATACCCTTTTGAAAATTTCTATTAATTTGTCATTTCTGGCTAAATCCTCCTACAGTTTACATCCAATCAAGCTGAAACTTCATAAGTAGCTACACGAGGATGTGGAGCAGCGCATATTATTTCAAGGTTACAGTGCACCAAATATTGGCAGAGTTATGCTCCTTTGAAAGTTTTTGTAAACTTTTCGCAGCATATTGTTTAGCGGTAATAGTGTGCAAATTTTATTTTATAATAGGTATATTTTTGGCAATAACTAAAGTTATGGCCATACGGGCAAGTTATTTATTTTTTTTTTACATCTTCTTTAATTAGATTTGCAAGGAAATGTTGCCATTAATAAATCTTTATAAATACATTTATAAAATGATACAGAATTAAGAAGCTTGACTAATATCATAACTGATATAAACATAATTCTTTTTGGATTTTTTTTTTTTTATTAAATTTTACTCTTCTCAGTTGACTCCCTTGAAGAACAAAAATAAAATCAGTATAAAAGAAGTTAAAGCTTTACAAAAAATTTTCTTGCAGCATTTTTTTATTTTTTTTTTATTTTTTGGTTGTTTATTTTTGTTTTATTATTGTTTGGTCTGATATTGAAGTATAGGAAAAATAAATCAGCCAAATGTTCATATGAGCTTATAATATAGCCATGCTTCTGTCGTGTGTCCTCCGTCCCAAGGCACTTCTCCCTAGAAGCAGCAAACTTCTCCCTATTTTCCCAGGAGGGAGAAGTCAGTTCTCCCTTAATTTCTGGGCCAGCTTGGACCCTTAGGTTACAGTTCACCAAATATCAGCAGAGCTGTGCCCCAATGAAAATTTTAAATTTTTTTTTTTGTAATTCCACTTACAGTTTATGTCCAGAGCACTGAATTATACAGGAGCCAGTTTAAGTGCTACATCTTATTACTTGCCACGGGCGTATAATACCCCGCTTAGCGGAGCTCTTGTTTAGACTATGTTACTCTTGTTGTATTAGGAGTGCAAAAACCGAAAGATTGATCTCAGTTTCATGTTTGATCTTTACCACTCTCTGGGCAAATTCAGCAGACAACAAACTGATGATAGGCTTGACATTTCATGCAAAATTTGCATGAACTGTTAAAGCATATTTCTGGAAAAAATAAGAAGAAAAATATTTCAAAATGCCGTCTTCTGAAAGTTTTACCCAGAGAGCTGAGTGTTAAATGGAAACTTGAGGTATGAAATATAAAGCAAATTCATTTGAGCTGCATCATCAGAAACATACCTTCGGATATGTGCCCTGTACCATTACGAAAACACGCCTATTCAAATATATTGAAAATTTTACAACCCAAAAAAAGGGAAATTTTCAGTTAAAAAATGCTAATATTTTTCTTATTTCTGCCCAAAACATAGATTGTGGGTACTCGTTAGAACCGCAGACGAGGCGGTTCTAACGAGTACCCACAATCTATGTTTTGAGCAGAAATAAGAAAACTAATGTATACCCCTGTAAACCCCAGTTTTATTATATAAAAGTGGGGTTTATGGGGGTCAAAATTATATAGGCATGTTTTCGTGATGGAAGATTCAGATCAGACTGGGCATTCACACAGTCTGATCAGAATTTTCTCGGGGCATATTTTGGAAAGCCAAGGGTGCAAAGTTTCCTCATGTGGACAGCTAAGACTGATCTTTGTTGGGCACATATGTCAGAATGTATGATTTCTCATGTTATAGATAGCTGACCTCGGTGGCACACATCACAAAAACATACCTATATAATATTGACCACCTTAAACCCCACTTTTATATAGTAAAACTGGGGTTTACAGGAGTTACATTATTTTTCTTATTTCTGCCCAGAAACATAGATTGTGGGTAATCGTTAGAACCGCCTCGCCGAGGCCGTTCTAACGAGTACCCACAATCTATGTTTTGACCAGAAGAGTGAGGAATATTCGAATTTTTACCTGAAATTTTTCATTTTATGGTGGTTAAAATGTTCAGTATATTTGAATAGGCATGTTTTCGTAATGAGTCGGATGTGTATCAGACTGGTGATTAGGAATTCTATCCCTGCAGGTTAGTCAATATTCTGTACTGGAGATTGATCATGAAATATTTTCTACAGTCCCTCTCTTCATTCTTCTGATTCAAGAATGACAGTCATTAGTTTCTGGTAAAAGAATGTGCAAAAGTAATGGCTAACCACTTAGAAGATTAAGCCTGTCAAGGGAAAGTGTGGTTAAGCAAACTGACATGCTCAATATGACCTTGATGGGTTGATTGGGCTGTAAAAATTCAACTCAATCAATTCTCATGTTGTAGCTCAATCTTTTTTCCAGTGTGTTTACAATGTCACAGATGGTTCATACTCTCCATAAACATCAGCGTATTGATACAAACATGCTGAACAAAGTGTTGGCTTTTGTGGCAGAGAACAGATTTGACTCAAGCACCAAAAAAGATGGAGGAGACATGGGTTTACAAGCAAAGAAACAGAAAAAAGTATTTAACCATTACCAGTCTCTGGGCAAATTCAGCAGACAATAAATTGGTGACATTTTTCTTTTCTGTCCCCTGCCTTTTAGGCGTAAAGCGAGGGGACATGGTATTCGGCTTTCCCTGGTGCGTGGTTCCGAGTTTGTAGTAGGTACTTTGTGAGCGCAACTTCTCCTACAGTTTAGGACCGATCCTTTTGAAACTTTACAGGTGTTTTAATCATTAATGGTCTGAAGATATGCATGTGCTTTTTCCAGAATCCTTTAGTGATTATTTTTTTTTCCGCTTTTTTTAACTTAGACTTTTTTGCATGGTTCCAAGTTTGTAGTGGGAACCTTGTGAGCGCAACTCCTCCTACAGTTTTATACCGATCCTTCTGAAACTTCACAGGTATCTTAATCATGGTCTGAAGATATGCATATGCTTTTTACAGAATCTTGAAATAATTTTTTTCAAATTTTTCATATTTTTTGTATTTAGACTTTTTTTCATGCTTCAATAGTATGAAAGTGTATATATAGAAGGAACCTTGTGAGTACAACTTCTCCTACATTTTTTTTAACATTCCCACTGAAACTATACAGATGTCTTAACCATAGTCTGAAGATATGCTTTTTACAGAATCTTGAAATTACTTGTATTTACTTTTTTCACATTTTTAACTTTTAACATAGACTTTTTTCATGCTTCAATACCATGAAAGTGCATATAGTAGTAGGTACCTTGTGGTACAACTACTCCCACAGCTTTAAGCAAATGCTTCTGAAACTTTACAGGCATATACATGTGCTCTTGAAATCTTGAAATTATGTTTTTTTAATTTTTTCACATTATTAGCTTCAGTTTTTTTTCCAGCTTCAATACTTAGGTAAGTGATACAAGACCAACGGTCCTCTGGTTAACTTACTCATTTTTAACAGCTCAAATAAAAATAAGGTGGGGCACATAAATTCCCTATGGAATTTGCTTGTTTTCCGGAAAACAGGATTTGAAATTTCATGCAAATTGTCTCCACTGGAGACAGTTTGCTTGAAATGTCATCATGTTTTCTCAGAAAAAATAGAGACAGCTTGCTTGAAATGTAAAATCTTGTTTTCTTGGAAAAATAAGAAAAAATATTTCAATATGTTAACTACTAAATATTTTACCCAGAGTGCTAAGCGTTAAACTTTTCAGCCATGCAAACCAAAATAATGCCATCACAAACAGTATAGATCTTTATAAGATACCTTATAACAAACCATCTCAGTATAGGGATCAAACATGGTTTTTCATGGATTAACATTCGCCAGGTTCCGTGGGAGGTGTTGAAAACCGGAGGCCGCGGTTTTCAACACCTCCCAAGGGACTTGGCGAATGTTAATGCATTGAAAAACAATGTTCGATCACTGTTATTGCATAAAAACTGAAAACATTTGCTACATTTCATGTTATTTCTTGCACTATTTTGTTTCGCCTTTTCACCGATGTCTCGCGAATGCAATTTCTACGGACTATGCTCTTCTAGGGCCGAGCATTACACATCTCCTAACGGCAGCAAATGTGTGGCCCCGGTACAGTCATATTGAAAGTTGTGTAGCCGTGCATTAACAGCGCGTGAATTGCCTTGTTAATACTCAGCTTTTCGCCAGTTAATACACAGCTGTTAATAACGTGGGACACTGCTTTTTATGCAATAACAGGAACTAAACTGTTTGCCTTTCTGTGAGAGGTTTTTAAATGACACCCTGTTTGTAGCATCAAGCACGTCCAGAGTTCAAGATGGGGGATATCCATATCAGAAGCTACAGAGTCAGACTTCAACATGAAAATATGCACATCAACTCTTTTAGCAGGGATTTCAAAAAGATGTCTTTTAGTCAGAATTGTTGTTATCAAATTTTATAACTTGTCCACGGACAAGTAAATGGTCAGAATTCACCTGTCCAAGTTAATCCAGCCAAGATTTACTTGCCCAAAAATTGACAATTTTAGCTGTTGTGATCACTCTCCATCAGTCGTCTGTCCATCTTTGTCCCTCGTCTGTCCACACGTTTGAACAACTTCTTCTTTGAAAACCATGGGCCAATTTTCTTAAAATTTCACGTGGAGCCTTCTGTTAATGGGGGATTGAAAATTTGTACAAATGGTCACGGTCCTTAAATCAAGATGGCTGCCATGCCCATATATGGTAAAAATATTCAAAAATCTCCTTCTCCAGAACAAAGAAAGCTTTAAGGCTGAATCTTGGTATTATCATCAAGGACTTGAGGTCTACCAAGTTTGTTCAAAAGTTGACCTTAGGTTGACATATGACCTTATTATGGCAAGATCAAATTTATGTCATATGCATTTAGAAAATATTGAAAATTCAGTTTCTCAAAATGTCTTAAAGACCACTCTCTGAAACTAACAATGTAAGATCAAAGTAGCAAACCCTTTTACTTACAATCAAAATTTTGTCCCCATGAACTTATCTGCCCATGGCCCTGGGCTATATACATGTATAAAATCATGTTATCTTTGAACGTCTTCTTCTCTGAATCAGATTGACGACCAATTTTCACCAGATTTCACATTGGGCCTTCTGTCGATGGGGTATCATCAATTTGTTCAAACAGTTATGCATTGTGAAACAAGATGGCCGCCATGCCCATATATGGTAAAAAACACTTAGAAACCTTCTTCAGAACTGAGGAAGCTTCAAGGTTGAATCTTGTTATGTAGCATCAGGGACTCGATGTCTACCAAGTTTGTTCAAGTTATGACCCTAGGTTTACATTTGACCTTTTCTGTGGCAAGGTCAATATTGCATCTCTATGCATTTGTATAGGGAAAATACAGCAAATTAAGTTTCTCAAAATGTATTAAAGACTAATGGCTGTAACTTACAATGAATGATTAAAGTAGCAAATCATTTCAGTTACAATCAAAATTTTGTGCCCTGGGGCTATCTGCCCTTGCCCTGGGCTATGTACATGTATAAAAACTCTTAATCTTCAACTGTCTTTTTCTCTGAAACAGCTAGACCAATTTTCACCAGATATCACATTAGGCCTTCTGTCAAAGGGATATTATTAATTTGTTCAAATGGTTGTGCATCACTCAACAAGATGGTGGCTATGTCCATATATGGTAAAAAACACTAGAAATCCTCTTCACCAGAATCAAGAAAGCTCCAAGGCTGAATCTTGGTACATATATATAGCATTGGGGAGGTAAGGTCTACCAAGTTTGTTCAAATGATGACCCAAGATTGACATTTGACCTTTTTATGGCAAGGTCAAATATGCATCCCTATGCATTTGTATGGGGAAATTTTTGAAAATTTGGTCTCTGAAAATGTATTAAAAACCACTGGCTGATACTTACAATGTATGATCAAAGTAGCAAACCCTTTTAGTTACAAATTTTTTTCACCTGTAGTTATCTGTCTTTGCCCCTGGGCTATTTACATGTACACAATCTTGTAATCTTTAAATGTCTTCTTCTCTGGAATAGCTTGACCAGTTTTCACCAGATTTCACATTGGGCCTTCTGATGAAGGCATATTATAAAATTGTTCAAACGGTTCTGCATTGTAAAACAAGGTGGCCAACATTTCCATATTTGGTTAAAAACACAAAAATCTCCTCCAGAACCAAGAAAGCCTCAAGGCTGAATCTTTTTATATAGCATCGGGGAGGCAAGGTCAAACAGATTTGTTCAAATGATGACTCTAGGTTGACATTTGACCTTTTAATGGCATGGTCAGATTTGTGTCCCTATGCATTTGTATGGGGAAAATGTTGAAAAATCATTTTCTGAAAATGTATGGTACTAAAGACTAATGACTGAAATTTGCAATATATGATGAAGTTGTAAAACTACCTTAAGGAATTGATAGACCACTGAGTAAATGGGTGGCACTTTGGATATCGGAGCTAAAAAGTCTTCAAGAAAGTGAGTGAAAAATCTGAAGCCCACAGGGTTTTTGACACAAAATTAGAATTCAGAGTAAAGAATTAGACAGAAAATTTTCAAAATTGTCTAATTTCCAGAGGGAATCCCACCAGGGCCCAGTTGTTCAAAACGCCGTTAGCTTAACAAGCTCATTAAGGGTCGTTTCGTTAACTGATTTAGCAGATTCAATATACAGTATTCTGATATTTTTTGCTGAAAAAATGTGAGTAGCTTTTGCACTGCAAAAGCTACTCACATTTTTTCAGCAAACAATTTCAGCATATTTGCGTGTCACTCTATGTAAATTTTAACGAATCGTTCACTAACGACATCGTTAGCTTTGAACAACTGGGCCCAGATCTCTTGATAGGTACATAATGTCCAAGTTTTCTCTGTATGTGATGAACCATTGTCATTGGAGAACTGACAGTTTGCCACTATGGAGGTATCACATCTTTCATTGCTTTTATTGAGTTAGTAAAAAAGCCTGCTTGTGAACAGTCTTTCTGGATATTTTATACCTTAAAGCCCCAATAAAATTTGCAACACACGACATTCTCAATTTTATTTTATTTTTAGCTCGCCTGAACAACGTTCACGGAGAGCTATTGTACTATTCTCGGTGTCGGCGTTGGTGTTGGTGGCGGCATCCACAAATGTTAAAGTTGTCATTTAAGTTTTGAAGACCTCATTATTTTCTAACCTTATCACTGATTTGATTCATCTTTGGTGTGATTATACATACTGGTTCAAAATTTTGCGTGGTACCATCCCCACCACCCAAAGTCATGTCAAGGTCAAGCAGTCTTAGAATTTTCATGTGAAAATTTTATGTCAAAGTTTTTAGGACCTCATTACAGTTTTAATTATTTAATTGACAAGCATGTGTTCAAGTGAGCTATCCTGTCTGGCAACAGGTCTTGTTTTTTCAGAGAAAATACGACTTGACAGTTTTCTGGTGCAATACTGGTTAACCACTTAGAGGACTAAGCCTGCCCAGTAAACGTGTGGTTAGGTAAACTGACCACGCTCGACATGACCCAATTGGGTTGACTGGGCCGTAAAACCTCAACACAAACAAACGACTTGACATTTCACATGAAAGGTCTGCCTACTAGATATTTCACATAAAATGTCAAGTTTTATGTACTCAGAAAAATACACACACAAAAATCAGAATGTTGGCTGCCGAAGGTGTGACTGGCACTTTAACTCTTTCCCTGCCAATGGTGACTTTTGTTGCTGCTGATAACCTTTGCTAACAGTTTGGACCCAGATCAGGCCCGACAAAATGTCAGGCCTGATCTAGATCCAAACTGTTTGACATTGATTGTATTTCTGAAAGATTTTTTTTAAAAAGTTAATTAAAAAAAAAACAAACAAAAAAACACACAGACAAAAAAAAACATGCAAAATTACCCAGCATGCAAAGAGTTAAGGTTAAAGTTTCTTGATAAAGATGATTAAAAGCAATTCACAATTTACAGAAATTTGAATTGTATTTGTTGTTATGGATAAAACCTTTTCTTTGTAGGAACTGTCATTTAAAGAAAGGGCTGATGTCTCAGAAAATAGTCTTATTAAAAGATTGTACACCATTATGGAGGAGAAGAAGTCTAATCTAGCCGTCTCAGTCGATCTTACCACCTCCCATGATATACTGCAGGTGAGAATTAACCCTTAAACTGCCAGTCACAACAGTTGTCGTCTGCCTTGTCATCTGCTTGTGATTTTTAAAGTCATTTGCAAACAGTGTGGACCCAGATCAGACTGCCCCTCTAGCTCCACACTGTTTGCCTGTATGCAACATTAGGTTTGAAAAGTTTGCAAGAATATTCAGCAGACGACATAAACAGACAACATTTTTAGATGCAGGTTTTCTTGGCGTTTTAAGGGTTAAAACTATACCTGAGCCAAAATCAAAATATGTTTTGTTTCCCCTTTACAACCAACCCATAAAAATGGCCCTAACCTAGAACATTTAGTCAGGAAGTGGAAAATATTTTAACTGTCCTGGGCCAAAGGTTCCAACGGAGCTTATAGGATGGTAGTCCATGCATCGTCTGTCTGTCCGTCTGTCAGCACCTTTGATCAGTTATATCTGCAGTCTGCAGGCTAATCTCAGTCATTTCACATCTGTAGTATGCCTCTAGCTGTACATTGATGACGTAAGCTTTTCATAGATATTAAATGAAAACTTTGGTTGCAATGGCAACCACAAGATCCCATAAACTTAAATGCTTGTCGTCAGCATAACTCCTTCAGTTTTGATCTTTCTGAAACTTGCAGCTAATGTGGAAATAGACAAAATCTTGGCCAGATCAGATTATTTGTCTTCAAGTTATGTCCCTTTGATTGCTGAAAAAGCCAGTACAGTGAACCCTTGTTACAACGGCAAAATTTGTTCCTAAAGATGTTGCCGTTAAAATGAATTTGCTGTTGTAAAGAATCCTTAATGGACAGAATGATATGTAAGAAAGACCTTACTTTATTCTCAGTTCCTCATAGAGCATATATTTTGGATATTTGTTAGAATCACCTCAGTGAGGCAATCCTAACTAATATCCAAAACATATGTTGCTTGAAGTTTTAATGCAATATTCTGATATTCAGATTGTCATTATAACAAAATTCGAGGGTTGAGCGCAAGACTATGGTAACTCAAATATTTTTGAAACACTTGTTTAGGGGCAACTTGGACCCCTTTGTAAACAATGCAAATTTAGGTGCCATTGCTCATACGAGCAATGGCACCTAAATTTTCATTGTTTACAGAAAAAAATGTTGTAATCTTCATAACACCTTCATGGTGAGGGGATTAGGTTTGGGGAAAAACAACCATCTGACTTACGCCAGTCTTGCGCTCAACCCTCGAAATATTGTCATTTATCGAGTGTCGGTATAAAGAGGGTTGACTATATTTGTCATCAGCATAACCATTCAGTTTTGATCTTGTCTTCCTGAAACATGTAGATGATGGATTAAATCTCACATGAATTTGAAAACCGACCGGATCGGATTATTTATTTTTGTGTTACATCCCCTTCATTGAGAAAAAGCAGTTTTGACTTTTTCATTAGCATAACTCCTTCAGTTTTGATCAGATCTTCTGAAACTTGAAGATAAGGTGGACACTTGAAGATAAGGTTGACATGGATGAAATATCAGATGAGTTAAAAAACTGGCCAGATCAGATCATTAATCTTAGAGTTATGTCCTCTTGATTGCTGAAAAAAAAACCCTATATTTGACTTTATCATCAGCATAACTCATTCAGTTTTGATCAGATCATCCTTAAACTTGCTGATCAGGCAGACATGGTTGAAGTATTATAAAAATTCGAAAACTATCTAGATCAGATATTACTTTGGAGTTACATCCCCTTGATTGCTGAGAAACCTATTTTCAACCTTGTCATCAGCATAACTCAGTTTTGATCTGATCTACCTAAAACTTACATATAAGTAGACTCAGGATAAAAACTCGAATGAGTTTGAATAGTTGGCCTATTAATCATAGTTATGTCCCCTTGGTTGCTGAAAATGCCCATTTTTGATCTTGTAATCAGCATAATTTGTTTAGTTTTGCTTGGATCTAAATGAAAATTTCAGATAAGCTAGACATGGACAAAAGCTTGAACAAAAACTAGCCGGATTAGATGATCAGTCTTAAGGTTATGTGCCATTGATTGCTGAAATAGCCTTTTATTTACCTTGGCCCAGTTGTTCAAAGCGTCGTTAGCTTAACGAGCTCGTTAAGGGTCATTTCGTTAACTGTTTTAGCAGATTCAATATATAGTATTCTGATATTTTTTGCTTTAAAAATGTGAGTAGCTTTTGCACTGCAAAAGCTACTCACATTTTTTCAGCAAAAAATTCCAGCATATTTGCATATCACTCGATGTAAATTTTAACAAATCGTTAACTAACGATGTCGTTAGCTTTGAACAACTGGGCCCTTATCGTCAGCATAACCTTTAGTTTTGATCATTTCTTTATGAAACGTGCAGAGAAGCTTGGACAAAGTCCTTAGGCTGTTGTAAACTGGCAAGAGCATAGTTGTCAGTCATCTGTTTATCTGTCTGTCTGTCAGTTGGTCTATTGTCCAACCTCCGTTAGCACCTTTGACTAGTCATATCTGCATTCTGATCTCAAACTGTACCATGCCAAAAGTAGGGGATTGATGACATGTTTTTTTAAGCCTGGCACAATTAATAGGATAATCGATTAATTGATCAATGAATTCCACAAAAATTTACCCATAGTATTCAAACACCTCAACTCTTACCATACTTTTTATCTAAAATTTGAACAAGTAGAATTTACTACCCATTGTTGTGTGTAAAAATAGCTGAATGAGTGGCAAACAGTGTAGACCCTGATGAGACGCCACATTTTGCGGCATCTCATCTTGGTCTACACTGGTTGCTCAGTCTTGTCTGGCCAAATACATACAGTAAAGTATAACATGGTAAGACACATGGTCTGACAGACAGGTGGGGGTGGTCGGGTGGTGCGAAGGTGCTGTGTATCTTACATCACCGGGGCGTCCAACTGATATTGGCTTACAGTTGGGCAAGGCCTGCTATCCTTGTAGTGGGTAAGGGTAGAGAGGGAATGTTTTTATTTCTTCTGTTTCTTCACTTTCATTCCTGTTCCTCTTTCTTCCCTGTCCCTCTCTTTCATCTCCTCTACTCTCTCTTCTATCTCTTTTCTCCCTTTCTCTGGGAGACGACACAAAATGACCCTCAAGGGTTGACGTGTCGTTAAACCCCAACACAATCAATCAATCGGACAGACAGGTACTTGTAAAATTATGACCAAATCTTCAGTGATTACTAATCAATTATCGATCACTATGGCGGGACTGATTATAAATTATCTTTTCAGCTATGATTATCCAGCCCTAGTCTGTTTGTGTGAAATAGAAATGAAGCCACACTCTGGTTTCTACTTTCGTTCAGTGTATGCTGTATCAGTTAGCTTTGACATTTATAAAAGCATGTTGTTTTGATAAAACATGTTGAAAAGAGTTCAGGTGTATTCACCAAAGTTACAGTAATTTGTATTGTTAATTCGCAAAATAAAGAACCTTGAAAGTCTGGACCCGGTTGTTCAAAGTGTCGTTAGCTTAACGAGCTCGTTAAGGTCGTTTCCTTAACTGTTTTAGCGGAATCAATATACAAATTTTTTATATTTTTTGCTGAAAAAATGTGAGTAGCTTTTGCACTGCAAAAGCTACTCACATTTTTTCAGCAAAATATTTCAGCATATTTGCGCATCACTCGATGTAAATTTTAATGAATCGTTAACTAACGATATGGTTAGCTTTGAACAACTGGGCCCTGGTTGTCATCTGTTTACGTCTTTATGAAACCCCCCAAAAAATTGGTACACACAATTTGAGTAGGCAGCCATTTTTGATCATGACCTGTATTTTATGGTCCAATGACTTTGTTGAAATTTGTACATAGCTTATACAGTTATGATCTAATTGTCCTGAAGCTGGACATAGATGTGTTAAGAGTTATATCCCATAGATTGATGCATAATACTGACATTTTGTGATCTAGTCCATTTTTATACCCCTGTCAAAAGAGTTGTTCAAGTTATGTTGTCACAGTGTCTGTTCATCTTCCCATCCATCTACACTCCATTTCTCCTTCACAGATTGAAGGATTTTTATAACTGTGCTCAAATGTCTGCCAAGATGATATGCAGAGCTCATAAATCAGTCCTGTCAAGGTCAAGGTCACACTTCACATGGCAATATTTCGTGTCCACTCTATAACTTTAAAAGGATTTAAGATTTCTTCATGAAACTTTGTACAAAAATAAGGCATGATCAGGCAATGTGCAGAGAAAAAGAATCATAACCCTACTTTTAGTTCTGATGTAAATTGTGCCCTTTTGTTTAATTGGGGCAATATTTTGTGTCAGCACTACATTAAGATTTCTTTATGCAACTTTGTATAAATATAAGGGATGATCAGATGCTGTGCAGAGAAAAAGAACCATAACCCTACTTTCAGTTCTGATGTAATTATTCCCCTCTGTTTATTTCAGGCAATGTTTTTGTGTCCGCGCTATATCTTTAAAAGCATTTAAAATTTCTTTATGGAATTTTGTACAAATATAAAGCATGTTAAGGGGAAGAACAGACAAAGTGAACTATAACTCTACTTTCAGTACCTAATTATGCCCCCATCACGAAAACATGCCTATATAATTTTGACCCCCTTAAACCCCATTTTTATATAGTAAAACTGGAGTTTACAGGGGTATACATTATTTTTCTTATTTCTGCTTAAAAACATAGATTGTGGGTACTCGTTAGAACCACCTCACTGAGGCAGTTCAAACGAGTACTGAGGCAGTTCTAAAGAGTACCCACAATCTGTGTTTTGAGCAGAAATATGACAAATATCAGAGTTTTTTTATCTGAAAATTTTCAATTTATGGAGGTGAAAATTTCTATATATTTGAATAGGCGTGTTTTCGTAATGCTTTGTTTATTTCATATAGTGAGTATAACTTTAAAACTGTTTAAGATTTCTTCATGAAATTTTGTACAAATATAAGGCATGATCAGACAATGTGCAGAGAAATAGAACCATACATTGACTCATATGGGAAAAACTTTAAAATCTTCTCATCACGAAAACATGCCTATATAATTTTGACCCCCTTAAACCCCACTTTTATATAGTAAAACTGGGGTTTGCAGGGGTATAAGTTATTTTTCTCATTTCTGCTCAAAACATGGATTATGGGCACTCGTTAGAACCGCCTCGCCGAGGCGGTTCTAACGAGTGCCCACAATCTATGTTTTGAGCAGAAATATAAAAAAATATCACAGTTTTTTTATCTGAAAATTTAAAATTTTTGGAGGAGAAATTTTCTATATATTTGAATAGGCTTGTTTTCGTAATGTTGGGTGTAACTAGAAGGCTTAGGCCTTTGATATTTGGTATGTAGCGTCATCAAAGCCATATTTTATCTGATGTGTCTTTCTTGACAAATTAATTAAACCTGAATTCCATACAAAGCTACTACATGATACAGAGACCAAAGGTTTATAAATCTATCGGCTACCATACCAATATGTTTCAGTCTTTAAAATTGTTACCATAAACATGCTCAGAACAAGTAGTCTCAGGTGAGCTACAGGACTATTGGTCCTCTGGTTTCTTTTTTTTTAAAAAAAAACACAAAAAAACTGAAAAAATTGCTGGGTTTCAGCAGGAAAATTAGATAGAGAAAGGATACCCTAAACACACATATTTTTCTACCTGGCGTTATCTGTCTGACCCCTTACAAAATTTAAAATGTTTGTTGCAGTTAATAGACAGAATTGGTCCTTATGTTTGTATGGTGAAAACACATGTAGATATCATCTCGGATTTCTCAGACGACTTTGTTCAAAAGCTTACTGAACTAGCTGCTAAATATAAGTTCATCATATTTGAAGACAGGTAGGTCTTACTCTTTCATCCCTGAGTTTCTGAGAATCTGGTCAGATTCATTGTTCAAAATAGGGGTCTCAGTCAAAAATCAGAATAGAATTGCAAACAGTGTGGATCCTGATGAGACGGCTACAGGATTCAAACGGTTAACTTCTAAGGCTGGTAGCCCGCATCGTGCAGAACAATGAAAAAGACTTAAACACTTGGTAAATGACAAAGAATGCTGGAAAAAATGCGGCAAATGGCATTTTGAAATATTTTTTCTTATTTTTCTCAGAAAATAGGAGTTGACATTTCATGCCTAAGGAGACAATTTACTTGAAATATAAAATCCTCCATTCTTCTATAAGAAAATATCATTAATTTGAGCTCTGCTGAATGAGGCCAGAGAGTGGTAATGGTTAAGTCATGGTTAAAATTACACTTCAGATAGCATATAATTTTGGTTTTTCCGTAGCTACAGATAAGAGGGGGTATCCACATGATATTTTTCTTATTTCTCCTCAAAAACATATGTTGTGGGTACTCATTAGAAGCGCCTCGATGAGGCGCTTCTAATAAGTACCCACAACATATGCTTTCATGGAGAAATAAGAAAGATATCAGCATTTTTCGGATGAAAACGCCTTTAATATCTGTTGTTATGTTTTCTTTTCTTTGCTCTGTTTATTTGTCTGATTTCTCGGTCAGATTGTATGTTATGGGCACTCGTTATGAACCTCAACTACGAAGAAAGTGGAGAGGCATTTTGCTTTTGGGTCATTCATCCATCCATTTGACAAGATATCTAAAAAAAGTGCTTGAGCTAAAGCCTTGAAATTTGGTTTGCTGAATGGAGATGACAGTAGATTACCTGTTTAACTGTAAAACCAATTCTGAACCATTTTACCTCGGTAATGGATAAGAGTTTAGTTGGGCAGTGGTAGATATAGGTCAATAAAAGTAACTTGTCCAAGTAACAACCTATAGTAAAAATTGACTTGTTTATCATTACTTTAATTTTCCTCCACACCAAATAGATATGAGACGCCTTGTGTGATTTCCAACAAAGAAACTTTCTAATTGGCGAAGACCAATACAGAAGAATTGTTAAGTAGGAGCATTTGTGATAATTCTGGGATAACTCGCTGAGGCACTTCTAATGAGTACCCACAACATATGTTTTTATGCAGAACTGGAGAAAATTATCCCATAATTATCACCAAATACTCCTCCTTAACAAGTCCTCTGCTAGTATTAACAGTCCATCACGAAATCATACCTATATAATTTTTACCCCCTGTAAACCTCGTTTTAGGTAGTAAAACTGGGGCTTACAGCGGTATACATTATTTTTATCATTTCTGCTCAAAAACATAGATTGTGGGTACTTGTTAGAATCACCTCTGTGAGGTGGGTCTAACTAGTGCCCACAATCTATGTTTTGAGCAGAAATATGAAAAATATCAGAATTCTTATCTGAAAACTTTCAGTTTTTGGTGCTGAAATTTTTAATGTATATGAGTAGGCATGTTTTTGTATTGCTGTTAGGAGAAGATGTGGTTGGCTCGATGGATAGTTGTTCAAGGAGCCATAGAAGCCTTATGTGAAGAGTTAAGGCTCTGAACGACTGTGCATGTCACTGTTAGAATTTCCACAAGGTGACTAATATCATCAGTAATCTCTTTTTTATTACTTAATTGATCTATTTAACAGTTCATAGAGAAGAACAAAAAGTCAAAGAAAAATGATGACCTAGACTTTCAAGTTGTCATTGGGCAACCTTCCAAGAATCCCAGCTTGCTCCCACTTGGCAAGAGGACAGTTGCTAATTTCTAACACTTTTGAGGGCATTTTTTACGCACACAATTCTAGTTATATGTAAAGGCAGTTCTAATAGCACTCCCCTCCCCATGCGCGCACACACACACACACACACAAACACACACACACACACACACACACACACACACACACACACACACACACACACACACACACACGAGTCAAAAAGGAAAAGTCCAGTTTGAAAAGGTATGACATTTTATGTGCTATAGATATTCCAAAAGAAAAATAGTTCAAATTCGGTAATAATGGATACTCTGAACAAATGCCATGTCTGATCTGGGTCTGCAGTGTTTGTCAATTACATAACCCTTTTAGGGCTCTCCAGACTAGAATAGGTTATAGTGAATAACTACACTTTAACCCTTAAAGCGTCACCTGCATCTGAAAATGTTGTCTGTTTATGTCGTCTGCTGAATATTTTTGCAAACTTTTCAAACCTGTTTTTGCATACAGGCAAACAGTGTGGACCCAGATCAGACTGCTCCTAAAGGAGCAGTCTGATCTGGGTCCACACTGTTTGCAGAATGAAATTTAAAATCACAAGCAGATGACAAAGCAGACGGCAGTTGTTGTGATTGGCACTTTAAGGGTTAAAGAGAAAGCACCATCTATATAATATTTACTTATTGGTCATTATTATTTTGTCTAATTTTTACAATCAACACTTTTACTTTAAACTGATGTATGTTTGTTATGGTGTGAAGTTGGAGTTGCCACCTTTCCTCATGGATTCATTATGCACTATTCACTGAAATTGTTCATCAGGATAGAATATTACATTAATCCTAAGAGTTCATTTATCATAATCCAAGAAAAATTAAATATGACATTTTTGGTTCGCATCGAGAACCCTTATCAGACTGTGACCTTGATCTCATTATGCCACGGGACTTGGTCTTCTTACCACTAGGCTGGTTTCTGGTGGTAAACAAAGGCCTGTAGATTGTACTCTAGGAAGAATAATCAGAGACACATGCAAGTCAAAGAAGCTATCAGGATAGGCAGTCTCCACGTGTCATGAACTGAAATGGGGGGGGAGGGGGCATACAACCTGAGCAACACCTCATGGCCTTTGTTTACCACAAGGTAACTGAAAATTTTTCTTGGGATCACTTAAACGAATTCTTAGGATTAACGCAATCATTATTATTGCATAAAAAGCAGTGTTGCATGTTATTAACAGCCGTGCATTAACCGGCGAAAAGCCATGTATTAACAAGGCAATTCACGCGCTGTTAATGCACGGCTATGCAACTTTCAGTATGCTCGTACCAGGGCCACAGATTTGCTGCCATTACGAGATGTGTACTGCCTGGCCCTAGAACAAGCATAATCAGTGGAAATTACGTTCGCGAGACATCGGTGAAAAGGTGAAACAAAATAGTGCAAGAAATAACACGAAATGTAGCAAATGTTTTCAGTTTTTATGCAATAATAGCAATCGAACATGGTTTTTCAATGCATTAACATTCGCCAGGTCCCTTGGGAGGTGTTGAAAACCGCGGCCTTCGGCCTCGGTTTTCAACACCTCCCACGGGACCTGGCGAATGTTAATGCATGAAAAACCATGTTTGATCCCTATATTGTCTTCTTCCTTTAGGAAATTTGCAGATATTGGCAATACAGTGATGCATCAGTACAGCGGCGGAATATATAAAATAGCAGACTGGGCTCATATAGTGAATGCACACACTGTGCCTGGCCCTGGAGTAGTACAAGGCCTTAAACAGGTAACTGTTTTGAAGATCTTTGTTAAATTCGTAGCTCCAATTATTACTCAACTACCATATACGGCTCAATGAAATAGTTTTGTCTATTTAGTCTGTTTATTACTTAATTGGCTATACCACTGTTGATGACATCACCCATTTAAACCCAAAGCAAAAGCGCTGGGCAATAGTTTTGATTATATCATGGTTGGTTACGTCAACTTTCACGGGAATGACTTAGACATGCCGACATTGCGTGCCAATTGAAACAATGCTCATTGGCTAAATCAATAATGTTTTGGCATTAGGTGGGTAATAAAACAGTTAGTCCATGGCTGTTTTTGGTGGAATAGTCAAAACTACTGCCCTTGGTACCATGGACACATAGCAACAGATAAGGCGCTTTTTTCATCCGAAAAATGCTGATATCATTCTTATTTCTCAATAAAAACATATGTTGTGGGTACTCATTAAAAGCGCCTCACTGAGGCGCTTCTAATGAGTACCCACAACATATGTATTCGTCGAGAAATAAGAAAAATATTATGTAGATACCCTCTTTTATCTGTAGCTATGTGGACAGCTTGAGCAGTAGTTTTTACTATTCCAAAAACAGGCTGAAATAATTGTATAATATATCCAGTATTCTGAAGTATTTCTTTTTTGTCTGTCTTTTGTGACTTCTGTCTGCTTACCTGCAAAATGAAATGATTTTATCATATCTCTGAATGAATGTTTGCGAGATTAATTCAGAGATGCGATAAAAAATCATTTCATTTTTGATCCACTTCAAAAACATTGGTGTCCTTGTGTCTGTCCATTCGTTTGTTGTATGTCCATCCCTCCGTCAGTATTTTTGTTTCCAGACGATAACTCGAGTAAATATCAATAGATTTTCACCAAACTTGGTATATGTATATGCGCTGATATTGTAGAGATCTTGTTTTGTATTGCTAATGGGCTAATTTTGTCACTTTTTGACATCTGCCCACGACATGTCCATAGATTCTTTTCCAGACGATAACTTGAGTAAATATCAATGGATTTTTACCAAACTTGGTATGTGCATTGATGTTATGGTTTGGGATTTATAATAGGCAAATTTCATTAATTTTTGACAGTGTTATCTGCCCCAGACATATCCATATTTTTGTTTCAGGATAATAACTTGAATAATTACCAATGAATTTTCACCAAACTTAGTATGTGAGTTCATATTGAGGAGCACATGATAGTGGCGGGTATCATTATTTCACATTTTTATTCATTATGAAAACACGCCTATTCAAATATACTGAAAATTTTATCACGAAAAAATGAAAATTTTCAGATAAAAATCATAATGTTTGTCATATTTCTGCTCAAAACATAGATTGTGGGTGCTCATTAGAACTGCCTCGACGAGGCAGTTCTAACAAGTACCCACAATCTATGTTTTTGAGCAGAAATAAGAAAAATAAAGTATACCCCTGTAAACCCCAGTTTTACTATATAAAAGTGGGGTTTAAGGGGGTCAAAATTATATAGGCATGTTTTTGTGATGTATATTCAATACTGCTGTCAGATTTGTTTTACAATATTTGAAACATCTACTATCATGATTTCCTCACACTGAGTGTAATATGGTCTTATAGGTTGGATTGGTGAAAGGACGGGGCTGTTTGTTGATTGCTGAGATGAGTTCAGATGGAAGTTTGGCTAAAGGAGAGTACACTAGAGGTAATAATAGTTTAACTCTTTTTAGACTTATTTAATGCATTTTAGACTGAATGAACTCCCCTACTCTGAATATTGGCAGAGTTCAAGTTCAACTTTGCATGCGTCAGGCTATGTAGAGAAAAATGACAAAATTATTTGCAAACAGTGAAGACATCAGATGCTGCATTCTGACTCTATTTTCTGGGAAAGATAAGAAAAATATTATCAGTTTGCTGTATTAGCCTGGAAAGTGGTAAAGGTTAATGATTCCACCATGTACTAAAAGATTTTTTGACTGCTACAAAACTGTTACTTGATGTAAAATATATATTTTTTTTTGTATAATCGGCATATACACAAAAGCAGTCTTGGTACTGTGACAACATAGTTGTATACTAAAATGACAATTTTTTACACAGCTTCTTTTTTACTCCTTTAGTAGTTATAAATTTTTGAGTAATCTTCAGATTTAAAAAAATAAGCAGTAAACTGAACTTGGTGGAGTTGGAATGATATAGAGTTTATTTGGTTGTATGATCGATTTTGGAGAAATAATTCAATGGTGTGCTAAGGCTTGCACGTAAAAAACGATGTGATTGAAGCTAATGAGTTTTTTACGGAAATCGCACAGAGCCCATGAAGCTTCCATACAGAGGCCGTGCAGAGATGGCATGGTGACTGCATGATTTCTGTACACTCTTGGCTGATAATGTAGTATTTTGGCATTTGTGTACGGAAAGTGTACAAACTCACATTTCTGCTTGTGTTGTTGGTTGAGATGGCACATAAAACAAAAGGCGGGAATGGAAAGAGATCCAAGAAGGAAAATGTTGACCCATGGTGGGGCGGCTGCACAGTCATGGTGCTGTTGCCGTGGGATGATCGCAAGATAACTGCTTTATAACCATGCCATTTTATGAGCACTGCACAGGCAGGGTGCGACAACTTGCGATAACTGCTTTGGGGGGCTGTACAATTATCCCAAGAGTCTACAATCATCATATGATTTTTTTTGCCAAAATACCATCTAAAATCTTGTGTTGTCCACCTGATCAGTGTGCGGCCTCTGTGCGGTGGTGGTGAAGGGATCATGTGATGCTACCGACGAAGTGTCTATGAGTTACAGGCTTGCAATTTTTTGAAATTTGTCATAGTGGGGAGTTAAATGAAATTGTAGAGGCTATGGCACCGGTGAATCCTTAAGATAATGGTATGGCCACCGGCTGCCTCCGTACGGAGGTGGCACTGAAAGGGGGATACAGACATCTTCCGCGCACTGTAGGATCATCACAAGCCAAATTTAAACTAGAATAAAACATCAGGAAGAAAACATATGTTGTGGTTACTCATTAGAAGGGCCTCAATGAGGTTTAAGAAGCACCTCACTGAGGTGCTATTAATGAGTACCCACAACATATGTTTTCTGAAAAAAAATAATGTGAATTTTCAGTCAGGTAAATATCAGTTGGACAAGTGGATTTTGACTATTTACTTGTCCGCGTACAAGTAGAAAATTAGATGATTCCACAACCCTGATCGACAAGACGCACCAAAGCCTCTGTATAGCCATGTTGCTGGGACCGTTGCTGGGATCAAAAGCAAAGTCTACATTAGCTAACCAACAGTGATATAGCCAAACAAAAATGTATAGATTACATAAATGACCGTATTCATTTTTATCACATGACCGTCCAGTTATTCAGTGAAATAACCCATGTCATAAAAATCATATAACCACACGTGTTATAACACCTGCAAGGCTTCCCATTGGTTAGCCTAATTACCCTCATTAATATTCGTATTACACCGCTTATTGATAGCAACCAAGATGGTGTCCGCATTCGTCGATACAACTTCCACATTTGGAACAGATCCTGCCTTCAATTTTGAGATGATTTTGAGAAGAACGATAAATGTCAGACCGACGGAGAGGGGAAGACGCAAAACAATGACACTGTGAATAACACGGCTACCAGAAATATTCATGGTGGTTAAAATTCGATGTTTCCCGGCAACATATTTGTAGGCACTCTCAACATCGATATCGTGAAGCCGTCAATGAAAAAAAAAAAAAAAAAAAAATCATCACCTTCTCAAAAAAAGCATTGGAGGATGACATGACTCAGACAGTCAATAAATGTGTCATATCAAAATCCAACCTACAGTTAATAGTCTTGAAATCTGTCGTTTACTTGAGTGCGTCAAACACCGCATAAAACTGTATTGATCAAGGTCAATGACCTTTAAATACATGTATGACAGCTGATTGTGGGGGATTTCCCTATTGATTCTCAGTGACGTATTGACTCGCTATGACGTTGTTCAATGGAATGTTTAGTTTTGAATAGATTTATTCAAGTGAAATTTTTATTAGCTCAAATAAAAATTATCATTATTTCCTTCAGTTTAACGAAGTAATAAATGGCATATTTATCTTGTTTCTAGTTATTTTCAGGGTAATCAAATAATATGCGAACTATATTTGTTGCGTAGTACTACTTAATCCTTGGTAGTGAGTTGTTCCGCTTAGCTATGGAAAGCCGTTATCTTTAAAAATATATTTTTTGCATATTTTGTCATCGGAAGGGCCATGTGATAAACAGAATCTTACATTCGTGGTCATTTAATATGAAATTTATGAAACTCGTTGGGTCATTTCGGTATTTTGCTCGCTAAAGCTCGCAAAATACCAAAATTACCCAAACTCGTTTCATAAATTTCATATTAAATGACCACTCATGTAAGATCCTCTATATATGTCTAACCTATACATTTTTAGCTCAACCTGAGCTAAAGGCTCAGGATGAGCTATTGTGATTTCTTGCTGTCCGTCGTGAGTCTGCTGGTCTGTCTGTCCACACCTTTAAACAACATCTCCTTAGAAACTTTTAGGCCAAGTTTCTTCATTTTTCATGTGGAGCCTTTTGTTAAAAGGGGATTGAAAACTTATTCTGATGGTCATGGTCTGATAATTAAGATAACTGCCATGCCCATATATGGTAAAAAAACCCCTTAAAAATCTTCTTCTACAGAATCAAGAAAGCTTTGAGGATGAATCTTGGTATACTGCATCAGGGACTCAAGATCTAACAAATCTATTCAAATGATGATCGTACGTTGACCTTTGACCTTTTTATGGCAATGTCAAATTTGTGTCTAGTTTTGACAGTTTGTTCAAATGGTTCCGTATCATAAGGGCCACATGGTAAAAAATGCTTAAAATCTTCTCCAGAACCAAGAAAGCTTTGAAGCTGAATCTTGGTATATATAATTTGATGATCCTAGGATGATCTTTGACCTTTTTATGGCAAGGTCAAATTTGTGCCCCTATACATTTGTATGGGATCATTTTCTCAAAAGACTAATTTAAGACTAATGGCTGAAACTTACAATGTATGATTAAAGTAGTAAAACTGTTTAAAAATAGTTACAGTCAAAATTTGGTCCCCTGGTGGGTATCTGGCCATATCCCTGGGCTTTATACATGTATTTAATTGTGTAATTTTTAAACGTCTTCTTCTCTGAAATATCTTGACCAATTTCACCAGATTTTACACGGGGCCTTCTGTCAAAGGGTAATGATGACAATTTGTTCAGATAGTTCCGCAACTTTGAACAAGGTGGCCACCATGCCCATATATGGTTAAAAAGTTTTAAAAATTTTCTTCTCCAGAACCATTAAAGCTTTGAGGCTGAATCTTGGTATAAAGCATTAGGGACTGAAGGTTGACCAAGTTTGTTCAAATGATGATCATAGGATGACCTTTGACATTTTTTGGACATGGTCAGATTTGTGTCATGGTTGCTGTGGCAATACTAGAAGAATGTTGCGTGGCAACTGCAGATATGCAATGGCTGTTTTACTCAAGTGAGTGAATCGTGGCCCATGGGTCTCTTGTTATTCTACATAATCTATAATTTTCTTTTACAAAATTTATAGATTAATAATAATAATTAATTATAGAAAAAATGACTATAAATGGCCATTGTTCTGTATATAATCTATACATTTTTGTTTTGATACAAACTTTTTGTGGTTGGATTTAAACCGTTATATTCAAAAATATTTTATAAAGAGGTTTTTGTTCTTATAGTAGAGATGGTATGTAATGTAAAGGCTTTAAAATGGACCTTTCTGTGACATGGCTCATTCATTTTTCAGCAACAATCCAGATTGCTGAGGAGAACAAGGACTTCATCATAGGGTTTATATGTCAAAACAGAATCTCTGAGAATCCACAAATGCTACATTTAACACCAGGTAGGCTTTAACATTCGTGCACATTAACCCTTAAAATGCCAAGAAAACCTGCATCTGAAAATGTTGTCTATTTATGTCATCTGCTGAATATTCTTGCAAACTTTTCAAACCCATTTTTGCATACAGACAAACAGTGTGGACCCTGATCAGACTGCAGTCTGATCTGGGTCCACACTGTTTGCAAAAATGACTCTTAATATCACAAGCAGATGACAAAGCAGACAACAATTGTTGTGATTGGCAGTTGAAAGGTTAGTGAACAGTAGTGGCACAGATCATTCTGCACATCTGTCATAGCTCCAGATAATTTTTTATCTGATTTTGCCCCCAACTTTAGAGAAGTTGGAGGGGCATATATTGTTTTTAGGTCATCTGTCCTTTCGTTCATTTACCCATCTGTTCGTCACATTTTTCTTGTGAGCAAGATACGTTGATAACTATTTGAGCTAGGGCCTTGAAACTTGATGAGCTTTAAATATTGGGGTTGAGGAGTAGATTATTTGATTACTTTTTGAAAAATGAAAATGGATTAATTTTATGGGAGTTATGCCCGTTTCCAATATTGGCATTTTGTAAGGACACATATAGTTGGGCTGTATGGACAAGTATATAGTTGGGGAATAGTATTTTACAAACATTTCTAGTATATCTATATACTGTGATTTCTCATTAGAACTGCCTCATTTATTGTGAGTTCTCATTAGAAGTTCCTGAGAAGATTCTAATAAGTATTCAAATATGTTTTTGTGGAGAAATGAGAATATAAGAATCCATCATGAGTGTTCATGCAGGATATGGGAATCTCACCCGAGGGTAAGGAATTTCAACCAGGTACCCCGAGGGTAAGAGTTTCCTATCCTGCATGGACTGGCTCATGATGGATGCTTTTTCTCCCACCTTTAAGTGGATTATTTCTAGGACCAGCAGGGCCATGTGAGTTAAAAGTTTCTCACATGGGCTAAAAGCCTATCTCATCATATAGGTTGGATGCGCCGTCCGACTGGAGACCAGGAGGGCGCGGGTTCAACCCCCGCCGAGGTCGGCAACATTCTTTCGTGGAGATTGATCATGAAATATTTTCTACGGTCATTCTCTCCCTTCCATTGATTCAAGAAGGGCAGTTGTCAGTTTCTGGCGAAAGAATGTGCACAATACTGGTTAACCGCTTAGAGGACTAAGCCTGCCCAGTAAACGTGTGGTTAAGTAAACTGACCGCGCTCAACATGACCCCATTGGGTTGACTGGGCCGTAAAACCTCAACACAAAAAAAAAAAAAATAGGCAAAGGTGGGACAAAAAAAACAAACAAAAAAAAAAAATATATATATATATATATATATATATATATATATATATATATATATATATATATATATATATATATATATATAGTGCTGCCTTTCCTGGAGCTATGCCATCTTTGCAGCCTGATAAGGTCTTCTCTGTTTGCTACTATATTCCACAGTAACCAGTGATAGTTGTATGCCCAGCATACTTGTATGCCGTGGGGTATATAGTTTTCATTTTTCCATTCATTTGTTCATAGATACATTTGTTCATTCATTTATCTTTCTTCACGTAAGTGGACACTAGGGTCAAAGTTTTTGTGTCAAAGTTTTTAAGACCTTATACATAGAGCCTTTGTGTGGCATGATGGTAGATATAGGTATAAAGTTTTAATTACTGTCATCCCTATCCGGTGTCACAGACAGAATTATCATCATACCTTCATCATTGTGCTTGAAGCCTTATCACGTGAGTTCCGCTCTGGGGTCCCCTGGGAGGACCTCTATGCCGATGACCTTGTTATCATCGCTGAATCGCTTGAGGAATGTGTCAGGAGACTCTTGACTTGGAAAGAAGCAATGCAGAAGAAAGGACTGAGAGTAAATGCAGGAAAGACAAAGATCATGATCTGCGGTACGGGACTGGACCTCCTGCAGAGTTCAGTGGCACTGGAGTGGGCAGCAACAGCATCTGCTGCAATGGCTGCAAGCACTGGGTGCACAAGAAATGCAGTGGGCTCAAGCGCTTGACAAAAGACCCTGACTACAGATGTACAAGGTGCCGGGGAACTGCACACCCCTTGGATGGCAGACAACAGAAGGAAGTCCAGGTCGGACCTGACAAGCTTGAGGTGGTAGCTTCCTTTTGCTACTTAGGAGACATGCTCTCAGCAGCAGGTGGCTGTGAACTTTCAACCACAACACGTGTGAAAACTGCCTGGAAGAAGTTCTAGGATCTGCTACCAGTTCTCTCTTCATGCCACCTCTCTTTCAAAACACGTGGCCATGTGTACAGCTCTTGTGTGCGGAGCGCAATGCTCCTTGCCAGCGAGACTTGGCCATTGACAAAGCCAAACCTCCAGCGTCTGCAGCGAAATGACAGGGCAATGATCAGACAGATCTGCAATGTCAGGCCGCAAGACATTGTCACCACCAGGTCCAATGAGCTACTTGCACGGCTTGGCATTGAGGATCTGGATTTCATTCTGAAGGAGAGAAGGCTACGATGGTATGGACATGTGGAACGCTCCAATGGTGCAGTCAAGACAGCCTTTGACATACAGGTTGATGGAAAGTATGGGCCTGGGAGGCCCAAGATGACATGGAAGCAGCTGACAGAGAGGCATTGCAGAGAGTGGAAGGTCTCGGCTATCAACCCTCATAACAGACATACCTGGAGATCTGGTGTAGGATCTGCCATGCGTGCAGCAAGCCAGCTATCTGGAAGGGGGCCCACTGATGTGGATGTTGTCCCTGTACCTGCACGTTAATCAAAAATCCGATTATGATGATGATGACCTTGAGATGTCATTTTTTTGTTTGCGATCTCAGCAACTATAGTTGCTACAACCTTCAAACTGTACATAATGTTTCTTCTTGACATGCTGACTGAACATACCCTTGACCCAATGAT